>OMPJ01034632.1:0-35282 GCA_900312935.1 Carapus acus | reverse complement strand
TTATTTATATATTTATTTGCTTTTATTTTAATGCATTAGACAGTTGAACCATTCTGCCTCCCACCTTCAGAGGCTGCAGGACGAAGATGCTCTGGAAGAGGGACATGCCAAGTGAGATGACCCACTGGATGGACTTCTGCTTCCCGTACTGGAAGCCATAAAGCAGGGTGAAGAAAGTGGACACGCCGCTGATGGACAACAAGAGGAACCAGCCGATGAACACACACCACCAAGGCAACCAGCAGCCTCCTGCTTTCTTCGCCCTCCTCGCTGGGGGGCGGGGACTGGAACGCAACAACAGGAATAACTGACACTAGTCCACTCCGCTTTCCTAGGCATGTGTGTGTGTGTGTGCTTGTTGTGGGGCTGACCAGTGGGCTGCGTGGCTGGAGAAGACCATCTCCGCCTTGCGGACCAGCAGGTTGGTCATGCTGATGGCATACTGGTGCTCCTCAGCGTTGGTGAAGTGGGTTCCATTCACCTTCTCCAAACACAGCAGGAGATGTGAGAGGCAGGAGAAGAGGAACTGGCTGCAGTAAACCAAGTGGGGGTGGCTGTCGGCCTCGCCTGCAACACAAACACACACACAAACACACACACACACTTTTCATTAGGCGTGCCAGTGCTTTTGTCTTCATCTCTCACTATTCCCAAATACATGTGCTCATCAAACAGGCGCCTGTCTGTGTTTTTGCATTTTATTCCTCTACCTTGCATCTGCTGGATAAGCTCGTGCAGCCCGTGCAGTGAAGGCATCAGATCCAAGCTGGACTCCAGCCTGGGACGCTCTGACATGTTGTTCCTCGGACTTTGGCTCAACAAGGCAATCAGTTCTTCTGTCTCCTGCGCAGCATGGGGACGAAAGCACTCAATTTACATCATGCATTATGTTCATCTGCTCCGAAGAACATCTCCTCCAAATCTAGTCCCAATGGAGCGGATTTACCTTAAGGATGGACGCCACGGTGACAGGCTGGGAACCTGACGCCATTGTGTCATTTTTGTCCTTTTTGGGAAGGACGCGAGGTTTGATGCTGCGAAAAATGGTGATGATGAGGATGTTGATTGGGAACATGAGGAGTCCACTCTGCACCCCCACCATGATCTCCTGCCACGTGATGTGCAGTGAGCCTGATCACATGAAGACACAAATGAGGAAATTCAACCATGATTCATCACTTATCCTCCTTTAAGTGGTTCATTTTGTGATAAACGTCTCTCTAAAATTCATTTTGTGGTTAGCTACCACTGTGCGGGAGGATTTGTTTTGTACCCACATAGTCTGACAAACACACATGCAGGCAGACACACACACACACACACAAGGACAGGGCAAAGCACGATCATAGATGCAAGAAAGTTCAACTTAAACATGATTGTTTAGCAACAGCGACACACTAAGGTGACAATCTGGTAAAAGTAAGGAAAAGAACGATGCACTGCTCTCTCTCTCTCTCTCTCTCTCTCTCTCTCTCTCTCTCTCTCTCTCTCTCTCTCTCTGTCTGTCTCTCTCTCGTCCCGCATGTCCAATCGATAAAGGGTGCTACTCATGTTTTCACAGTTCCTCTTGTTTCCGCTGTGCTTGGTGGAAACAACACCCCTGACGATGGAGGCAGATCGATGGAGAGTGGACGAGTGACTTGTTGGCCTCCTTCCTCCACATCTCCACTGTCAACAAATTCTTTCCACTAACTCCAGCTCATCACAGTGTTATTAGTCTGCACATGAACAATTATTTCAATCTTGCCTGAGAGTGAAACGCTCACTTAAATGCTCCCTCTAATCAACAAATTACGATTGTTTCAATCAACTGTCTATAATGTTGGAATACAACGTTGCTCCCACCTCACACCAACTTCGCTGGCAACAATAAACCAATCACAGAACAGTATGCTTACTTCCACCACTTTTTGTAATACTGCTACGTACTGTGCTTCAACGTAATATATATAAATACTAGAGAGGTCTGATAATATCGGCCCACCGATATTATCGGCCCGATATTAGCATAAAAATGTAATATCGGTATCGGATTTTTCTGCTTTAAAACCAATAAAATAAAAAACGATGAAAATACAATAATGCTTGCGTTACACTGAAATAGTGCCTATGCGCTCACGAAGCGTTTACCGGCGCACATATCAGTATCAGCTGATATCGGTATCGGTAAATTGAGAGTTGGACAATATCGGCATATCGGATATCAGCAAAAAAGCCAATATCGGACATCCCTAATAAATACTGTTTATATATGATATCTAACTGCCTGGGATAAGGTATCTGACCTAACTGAGGGAATCCTGCCTACATGATGCCGAAATTGCCCTGTTAAACTGTAAAATACTGAAGAGATGAGGAATTTGTGAAGAACGAATGATATACAATGTCAGTGTATTTTTTGATATTTGTTACAAACTGAACAATATTGAGAGTTATTGTGAATGAGTTGAATAAAGCTCAAGTTACCTGACAGTTTTGTTTCACTTAATACATGTTTTACCATGCACCTTATAACCCAGTGTGCCCTACATCTGAAAATAGACCTGTGGTGTGATATTGCACCTTATAAAGCGCCAAAAAGGTCTGCGCTCTAAATATTGATGAAGTGGTAAAGATGAGATACTCAACACCTCGCTACAAGATCACGAAAACGACCAATGAATAAGCCCAAACAACAGCCGACATGCGAATTCACCAATGGAGAAGAGCACTGGTGAGTCTTCGTCTACAACGTTCCAGAAAGCGATGTTGATGGCCATGGTGCAGAGCAGCAGGCTCATACAACAGGAGACCCTCTGAGCTCGGGTGAACGGGCTTCGCGAGGGGGGGTCCACGATGGACACCCAGATATGCTCGTCCCTGAAGCCCGTCGATGTCCTGGTCTGGAAAATATTTCTGAGTGGGGCGGAGGATGAAACACACAATAAGGAAAGTAAAAAAAAACAGAGGTCACAGTAACAGTCACAGTCAGCGTGCAACTGCCGAGCTCGGACCTGAAGCTGGCAATCTCGTTGCTCTTGGCAACGTTGAAAGTTCTCTTGGTAATGCCGTCTCCACGGTCTGCGCTGAGCCAGCAGCCACAGAAGAAGTGCCAGACCTGCCGGGTCTGCAAATCCTGAATGGTCACTTTGTTTACATACCTGAGGAAAACAAACGACAAATCAAACACATAGATGTTTTTACTCTGGTAGTCCATAGGGGAGCTTCTTCTCTGCATTTCATCCTCTCTCCACTGTTCCCGTGGAGCTATGGGCTGCTAAGTGAAGCATCCAGAGAGCAGTTTGGAGGTTCTGTGCCTTGCTCAAGGACACATCAAGAGGAATCTGGAATTGAGCCTAAAAGCTCTGTTGGGTTGGACAGTCGTTTGAGTGTATGTGCTACCATGAGGGGTGACCTCCTGTGTTGTCATGCTGCAGCCGGAGATTTTTCAGATCGCCCAGTGGGAAGGGTGCAGCTAACAGGAAAAGGTCAACGCCACCTCTCTCCAACACGGGTTTGTCGGGATCGGTGAGGTGATGCGTCTCACTCTCCCCCTCGGAGCCAATCAGCCTCAGCGTGACCTGCGCGACAGAGACTCAGTGCTTGACGTGTGGTGTGAAAGGACGCCGATGGAGTCACGTGTCCCTCTCCCCTCAGTCCCCTGCTACACGTTGGTTCTCACGTTGGACGAAGTGCCGGCGTTGGAGCGGTTGCTGGTTTGCACGCTGATGAGGTAGTTGTACTGAGCCCCCGGGTGGTTGTCCTCCAACAGCGTCATCTTCATCTGTCAGGTGAACATGGAAGATTTAGAAACACTAAAGCACAAAGCGTATGAATAGGCCATTTTCAAACTGACCTTTGACCTCGCCCTGCGATCAGCAAAGCAGGCCCACACCAGTGTTACCAGGTAGAGGCCAAAGAAGGCGCAGAGCAGTGCCAGCACCACAAAGTTCTGCCTCACGGTGGCAAACAGCTCGGCCGTGCGGGATAAATCCACGTAGTTTGGCATGACGAAAAAGGAGCTCCCGAAAAGAGTGAGGTGGTTACACAGACACTGCGTCAGCTCCGGTCTGCTTTTCTCACCCACCTGAGAGCGAAAAAAAGGCCAGAGCTCAGAGGACGTCTCAAGCGCTAAGCCTGTGTTGGCGCGATCTCACCCGGCAGCCGCTGCTGCTCCACATCTCCTGCTCCACGTCCCAGAACAGGCACTTGGCCATGAAGGAGTTGATTTGCAGCGTCAGGCCCGACTCCCAGGAGGAGTTGAGCTGGGTGTCGATGTACCAGAGTCCCGTTCTGCCACCGAGCATGTCTGGAGTGATGGTCCAGCGGTAGCCATCTGCAGGAAGTGTCCCCAGACAGGTCACGCAAAGGTCAGGGGTTCAATCCCAAGATCATTTTTTCTCGGGGACATTCAAATTGTGTGTGAAATGTCAACATGGATCCTTAAATGAAAGGATACAATAAAAAACAATCGACTATTCTGCGGTTACCTGTGAGACTGAGGAAGGTTTCGGCCCTGTAACCGGTAGAATTGGGCGGTTCACCATGGGAGAGGAGGAGCCTCAGCGTCTTATTGGTGCTGGGCTCGACGGTGAAGATGATGGTCATATCAGGGTCAGAGATGTTGATCTGGGTGACAGCCGCCATGTTTTCATCAAGCTCCACGAGGCTGTTCATCAATGCTGAAGCGTTGGGGCGAGGCAGGAAGATCTGGAGCAGATAGAGAACGTGAAAGCACCTATCGTTTTTATGATATTTGTTTTTCTTGGTGCACTCGGCTACGTTTTCCAAGACATGCTGTGACATTTACACATTTATAACCAAATGAAAAGGCTTTTGGTGTCGCTACTGTACCTCTATTTCGTTTTCCAGGTTGCTCAGTTTAATGTCAGCAGTGCCATTGCTGAGCGCGAAGTTACAAACAACCCCTGAGATGTTTTCAGAAGGGTGAGGATTCAGATTGAATGACGCCATCTGGGTAGAGGAAAAACAATGTCAAATTGGTTTGGGGACGCATCACCAGATTCACTCACTCCCGCGCCAGCGCAACACTTGGACCTGAGCGATGACGTTTTTGTAGCCTCCTACGAAAGGCTGGAGGTCTGAGAAAGAGGGCAGCTTTATGTAGCCGTCCTCCTCAGTGCCCAGCTCTACGTCGCTGAGACCAGCAGGAGTGAAGCTGTGATGAGACAACACAGATTCATACCACTGGCTGATATACTTGTTGTGGGGCGTGCGTGTTTGTGTATATTTGTATATGTAAGGAGGCAGTGTGCTGTAAATCCTGACCTTTGTTGATATATCGTCCCGGACGGGTGTTTGATTACAAATTGTTGGTTTGAATTCTGGCTCAGCAACAAGGAGACTCTCTTTGAGATTTCAAAGATGCTCTCAAACAGAGACTAGGGGGGACAATCGGACACATCGTTACCCAGGCAGGTCTGTCTTGGACCCTGCGTACATGCATCTTTGCAACTTACTTCCGGATTTGGGTTGGACTTGACGTCACACTTATTGAGGGACAGAGTGAGGATGGCACTGGTGTAGTTGATGACGAGGTTGATCTCCTCTTCGTCAGCAGGAGTCAGCGAGTCGGTGGCGCTCAGCAAGCTAGCAATGACGTTGTCCTGTGAGAGGTTAGGGTTAAGGTTAGGGATAGGGTTGGGGTTGGGGTTAGCGGTGGGGTTGGGTTTAGCTTGTGACATTTTGCTTATCATGTAATTTTTATGATTGTGTGGGGAAGCATCATCATGATATACCCTGTTAGCATCTGTCGGCTCGCCAACTTTGATTTCCATTTCGTAAAGTGTCTCATTTATTCCCTGTTGACATAAGAAAACATTTTTAAAAAAGGACGAAAACAAAGACAAAACAGCCAAAAGTTATTGATATTTGTACGAAAATCTGCAACCTACATCAAGACTGGCGCCCGAACTTCTGGCAAACCCTGAAAAGAGTGTGTGGGTGTGTGCATGTGTGTGTGAGTGTTTGTCAGAAACACAAATAAAGAAAGAATTACAGTGACTGATTTTTTATGTTGTTATGTAAGATGATGTTAAGTAAGATTTTGCTCATACGTGTTTTTGCTCTGAATTCGTCCTCAT
This sequence comes from Carapus acus, assembly GCA_900312935.1. NCBI lineage: Eukaryota > Metazoa > Chordata > Actinopteri > Ophidiiformes > Carapidae > Carapus > Carapus acus. Next base: position 29,199 of record OMPJ01034632.1, on the reverse strand, counting down.
CCTGTGAAAAGAATATGCAGGTTATGAGCATTAAAGGTTGTATTTTACAGGTATTATTATTATAAAACAATTTAAAATTCAAGTCTTACCAAGGCATCTGGAGGAACCTCCAAATCTTAACAAAAGAGACAAAATGGAGAAAAAGAATATGCTTGCAGTTAGCTGTCAAAGATTCCTTAGAGGGTGCAAGTGGTGGAGGAAAGGATGGAAGAAGGGGATGAGGAAAAGGAGCACAGACATAGGGAGGGAGAGAAAGAGAGCAGGGATGAGGGGAAGGGCTGCAGGTGAGTGTGTGGTACCGTGGGTGCAGAGGACGCCCAATGTCTGAGTGCAGTTGGTTGTGGAGACCACCTGCAGAGGATTCAGGGTCAGGTAGGTGCAGAGGCCTGAGACATCACCACTGCCTGATTCCAGATCAGGAGCTGCAAACACACGCAGGGCAACAACCAAATCGCACAAACGCACGCACACACACACGCAAATTAGGACCTTGTGTTAGTTCGCTTCCTTACTTGAGTCAAAGGTTATTCTATTGGTGCTTAGCTAGGTGGGTATTTTCATGATCCATTGATCCAGGAAACAAAACAAATACAAACAATAAAAGGCAGTGTCCTGTATGGGGCCTGAACTCACAACATTTGAAACTCTGAGACTGACGCACTGCCCACGAGTCGCTGCAGATTCGCACTGCGAATTACAGCCGTTCAACTTATCACCATCGGTCTGTGTCTCAATGTTGGTATAGTAACAGAGACAAGTTTACCAGCACAATGAATTTTTTGCGGTGCAGGGCGGCAAGGTAAGAATTTCATAGAGCGGGAAACTTGTTTATTTACTGTACACATCACAGTAAAGATTTGAATCAGGAATCTTACTGCACCTCAACATACCCAAAAAAAATTACAGTGGCTGTTATTTCACCAAAAAAATAAAAGAGAAAAAAAACAAGTGCAAACATCAACTTCTTCCCCTTTAGATTCAGGTGTTCAGGAAACTTAGAGAGTGACTTTGTTAGACTGTATTTGTTCAGACTAACTCAGGACGTACTGTACATCGAAATCTAGTCAAGCTCAGCTCATTCAAAACGCCAATGAGAATCACATGCGTTAACATGACAACTCTCTGTACTGATGTAATTGTAAGTTTTACACGATAGATATGCAAAATTGTTTTATTTCTTAAAGGGAGAGGCAGTTTTTTTAACCAATAAACGCTCCATCTGACCCTCACCCTCATAGTGGTGGTGCTGCTCCTCAGCCACGGCCTCTCCCAGCCACCAGCCCTGTTTCGGGCCGTCGACTTCTGAGGAGATGTTCTTCAAAAAGCGTGTCACCGAAGCGTCCATGTTCTGCAGCAAATCCCCACCTTGCCTCCGGCAGACCCTTTGGGCGTCCATCCATGTTTGGGAATCCTCAGCAAACTCAAAGCAGCGATTCCCAAAAATATGTCGGCAGAGCGTAGCAGAATCCAAGTCGTCAGATTCCTCCACAGCTGAATGAAAGCCAACCGCACAGCAGACCAGGATCCAGATTTGGAGGAGCAGGCCCATCATTGTCTCAGACATGAGGACTTTTTAATGCGTATTGGACTGCGGGTGACACAGCAACTGCGCGTTTGGGAAGGACGCTTTAGTCCGTCTCATGTAAATAAGAGAGCTTTCTGTGGGGAGACTCTAGAATTCTAAGTCACTATGAAAATCACTTGAGACACACAAACAAGATGCAAAGTGAAGAAAACGCAGCGCAGCAGCAAGGGTCAACAATTCCCACTCTTCCAGCAGCTGCAGCAAGTATGACAATGGCGTGGTTAGGAAGTGTATTTGTGTAAGCGGTGAAACTTGTTTTCACAGTCTGTACGTTATTATTCGTCGAAAAATGAGACTTCTTTATGTCGAGGACGTTGTAAATGCATCTGGGCAGATGTTGGCCAGCTCCCGCCAACCCCCGCCCCTCTCCGTTACTACGGCGGGATCCACAGCCCAACTATCGCGAGATGTGAAGACCACGTGTGTTGTGTAATGTGTTAGGAAACGTCCAGTTTGCCCTGAGAGCAATGACAGAGCTTCGAGCATGGCGGGACTTCTGAAGGTAAAGCGTCCCTCATCAGCTCAAGCTCATCTCTCTCCCCTGCTAGGAGATGAATGATATCAGTTCAGAAAACGTAGTTGTTGTTGTCGCAAGCGTTAACGTGGCCACTTACGGTTTTCTGGTCAGGGTAAAGTGTTAACTTGAAAGGACAACAGTCTCATCGAGCTATAATCTGTGATTGAACCTCATATAAATTGTGATTTTGTCAGTGTTTCTCTCAAATATGGTGGAGTCTTGGTTAACAATCGGTCTATTTTACTGGTGGACGTAAAGGTCAGATTGGATTTAGCTGTTTGGCACATTATATGCTGCAACTGTAGAAGTGAATGTTTTGAAACATTCATTGGTGTTTAAGTGCTAACGCCCTGCACAGTTTTACAGTAATGATCAGAGCCTCTGTAATTGTTGACCAAGATACAACAACGTCTGAATTTGTTATCCACGTTGAAAATAAGTAGAGAGCCACTGCCCACATCGCAGAAAACAAGGTGCTAATAAAATGAAGATATACATTTTTTTGCTCACTCAAATTTGTGCCAACATCTTTTGTGGCAAGTTTTTGGTCTTGCCATATTCCTCATGGCATACCCAATTGAATAAAATGAACGAGCTCCGCTTCTCTTCTGCTACAGTTAAATTCTATTTTGTTTTGTCCCGATATCAACAGAAGCAGCTAAAGGAAGCTGTGAAGGTCCTGAGCTGTGGCAGTGTTGTCTTTGCATCCTACCTCACAGTGATTGGAGATGAGCATTTCTATGCCAATTGGCTGATGCCCCTCCTTCAGAGGGTAGTGGGACCAGAGAGGGCCCATGTGTTGGCAGTGAAGACGATCGGCCTGGGCTTAGTACCCATAAACCGCTATCTCGATCCTTCATCTCTGGTAGGTGTGACGGTCTTACAGATGATTTTGCTTTCGATCTTTATTCTAACTAATCCCAGAGGAAAATTTCCCCCTTGAACTTGGTCCTCCTTTTTTGCAGCTGTACACAAATCCTTTAACAGTGGGACTCCAAATCAAATAATTTGATGTGTGCCCATTCAGATTTCAAGGAGGAGCTCTCTATAGTGATAGCCATCATCTCCTGTATTCCTCCGTTTTATCAATGGAGTTCATTTTAAGCTGTCTTCTGTGAATCTGTCTCTGAAAAAATTTGTGCTAAATTGTTTTCCCTCAATATCGCTGAATAAGTGCAATAACATTATGCTGCTGCCATAGCTATGTGGAGTTGTTGCAATCTATTTTGAATGATAATATCAATCAGGATAGTGAGGCAGAAGGTGGTTACCCAAAGAAAGGCAGTGCAGCAGTCTCCATGGGCAGTGATGTTTGTGGCTGACTGTCATCTGTCGTGATTCGAAGGAGGTGGGCGGAAGTAAACCAGGAAAAACATAGGTTTTCATGGAAGAGTGGAGGAGTGAAAATCAGCAGTAGCAATACAGAGTACGTATTTGTGTGAGTGAATGTGAGGCAGGTGAGCAGGTGGAGTTGGAAGAAGATGGAGAGCAGACAGTTTGGAGAGAGGACTGGAAAATATCTGGAATTAGTCATTCAAAGTAACGGAAACCTCACCACAGAGGTGAAAAATAGAGTGCAAGCAGGGTAGCATGGGTGGAGGTGACAGAGATGAAGATGCTGAGCCTTTAGAGGGGATGTCCAGACTGCTACAATGTGATCCAGCCTGAGCAGGAGTAGAGACTCTGATGATGTCTGTGACGGTGATTTCAGCCAGACACCACGCCCTGCTAATTGCTCCTGCTAACTGTTCCTTTTACATTTCTTCAGGAGGTCAAAGTTTTTGGGTTGAATTTCAAAAACCCAGTTGGGATTGCGGCGGGCTTCGACAAGCACGCTGAGGCCGTGGACGGCCTCTACAAAATGGGCTTTGGGTTTGTAGAAGTCGGGACCATCACCCCCAAACCACAGGCGGGGAATGCCCAACCTCGCGTGTTCAGACTGGCTTCGGATCAAGCTGTCATCAACAGGTACCCCCAAATATGTGTTATGAGGGTCCTCCTAGTTTTCAGTTGCTCTGCTCAGCATTGGTTAGTAACAGTCCTGCAGTCCTTTGTTGATTTGATTTATATGTAAGGAGCAAAGAGTGAATAGTGCTCGTCTTAAGGAAGTGTACGGTACTTCTTGGAAAGGGAAACGAGGAGATGGTGTGTGTTGTGTTTTAGCCTTTTCCCTGACATGCGGCCTATACTTAATTTACACTGCATAGAAATCGACATCCTACACATGGAGCCCTACTTAAAATGCAGCAAGCCCTATAATGTCATTCTCTTTAGCTTAGTTACTATGCAATTTCTCCTGTGCCCACAGAGACAAAAGCATGTACCTGCTGCTCATTCTCTAAAATTCAAGGCTTAAACAGGACTTTCCCATTTTTTGGTGTATATTCATTTTGTGTGCGTTTTCAGGTATGGGTTCAACAGCTGTGGTCTTCTAGAAGTCCAGCAGAGGCTGAAGGAGCGAGAGGTCATCCAGCAGAAGCAGAGCAAAGGTCAGCAGTGAGGACGCTGTCGGCCCTCAGGCTCCACATGTCAGATGCTTTGGGGATCTGAGGTTAAATCTTACCAATTTTAATGTGATTCACTGGACCCTCTGGGGTCTTTGTGTGGGGGTATGATTCTTAATGTTTCACGTACAAGATGTAGTGCATGACAACAACGCTGCTAAAGTAACATTCTGTGGTTTCCCCGAACAAGTGGCAGCAGTAACATGCTGCTGACAAACATAAAAACTCAGCAAAAGATGTGATTCTGTCTTCCATCACCCACCCTTTGCTGTAGTTTTTTCCTTTTCTTGTGGGGAAAAAAATAAAAGTCTGGAGGTCAATTTGGACTCACAACAATTTTTTTAGACGCTCATGAAGGCTGTTATCTTGTTTTTGTTCGTCATGATATCAAAGCTAAAAAACTGCCACAGGCAAGAAATGGTAATGCTGCTTCTCCTCACTTGACCCGCATTTGCCTTCCATGTTTTCCTTTTCTTACCAGTCTGTCTGATCCGCACCAGCTCACACTTGTACAGTAGCAGCCGTGAGTCATGTCCCCGACGTGGCTGACCTTGTTTGTGCCTGTCTCCTCAGCTGGCCTTCCCCTGGGCATCAACCTGGGCAAGAACAAGCTGTCCCAGGACGCTGGTGCCGACTATCTGGAGGGGGTGAGAGTACTGGGCCCACTGGCTGACTACCTGGTGGTCAACGTCAGCAGCCCCAACACGCCGGGTCTGAGGGATCTGCAGGGAAAGGCCGAACTTCGACTGCTTTTGCAGAGAGTAAGACCATCCAGACGCTGTGTTGGAATTATTCAAGACATTGATGTTGATCTCTTACAAATATGAGGATGGGAATACCAAAGCAGGACTCATGATTGGAGCTCAGCACAGCGCAGATTGTTTCCGAACAGTTTTCATTTTGTGCTGTTTTTGCTCAGCTCACATAGCAAACAATCAGCAGAGTCACCCCCTGGTGAGGACAAGGACGATCTTGTTTCATACAGAATGTTCCCAGTTCAAATTGCATCAACACACACAATCTCTATGTTACTGACAGTGAGAAACACCTACAGTTAAAACAGAATCACCCAACAAACCACCTACACAAATGAGATCCTCACTCTGCTTATCCATCTACAGCTCCTGACATTTACATACGTCGGTTATTTCTGTTCAGAACACCAACCTGATATTTCTTTTCAGTGGCCCTTCTCCCTCTGTTCCTCTTCCTCTCTGACACATTTCCAACATGTTTGCATCCACCCAGGTGCTTAAGGAGCGCGATGCTCTGCAGGGAGAACGCATAACTCCAGTGCTGGTGAAGATTGCCCCTGACCTGAGTGCCCAGGACAAAGAGGACATTGCTGATGTTGTCATGGAGGTCAGCACTCATTGGCCCGTCCCTCTCAATCAATTACTTGACGGTCAAATCAATTGAATGTGATTTACTATTTCTTCTTTTGAGTTTTCAATTGTTCTATTTTTTTGTTGCTTTTTTTCTTAATAATGTGTTATGTATTTTGCACTTTCAGGGCTCCGACTTGTCCTGTTTTTGATGGTGTTGTGCATTTGTTAAGCATTTGTGAAGCCTACAAGTTGAAATAATCTGTGTATCTTGGATTTTTCTTTTAGACGTCTACTAAACCTAATGGAAATATTTTACAGATTTTTCTCATTGATTAAATCTGACTGATTTAATCTATATTGGACTGATTTATCTATAATTCAGACGACTTAATTTAAGAGATTAAATCGCAATAGGAAAGTCCTCAGTTTATCTTTCTCTCAGACCATGAAGGAGAATGTAGAGAGAGGTCAAGTCAATGGTTTATGCATTGACATTGAATTATTTCTCTTCCAGTAAAACCAATATAAATAAAATTCATGGTACTCAATTTACGGTACTCATATACGTAGGTTGTCATTATCACAGACACTTAATTTTCAGGAACTTCATAAGCGCATATGTCTGATCAGGCCAGAAATATGAAATTGAAGAGTTCATGAATTTTGAAGAGAGATGATTCTGTCCTTTTCATTGTGGTTGGTGTGAGTATGAAAATGCTGCCTTGGTAAAAAAGTTATACATGTAGAAATCAAACCCAGCAGAAGATAAACAATTAACGACGCATTTCCTTTGTCTGTGCATGTTTGTCTGTTTGTAGTTGGGTGTAGATGGACTAATGGTGTCCAACACCACAGTGTCTCGACCAGAAACGCTACAGGATCCCCTCAGAAGTGAGGTGGGGGGGCTCAGTGGGCAGCCCCTCAAAGAGCTGTCCACACACACCGTCAGGGAGATGTACAGCCTTACCAAAGGTGACACCTGGATTTTGTTCACCTGAATCTGCTCCCCGATCATCACACGGGTCACATCTGAATCTTAAACTTCCAAATGTTCGACAGGGAAGGTACCGATTATTGGGATTGGCGGCGTAGCCAGTGGACAGGACGCCATGGATAAGATCCGTGCTGGAGCTTCGCTGGTTCAGTTTTACACAGCCTTGACCTATCAGGGCCCACCTGTCGTCACCAAAATCAAGCGTGAGCTGGAACAGCTGCTTAAGTGAGTATGATGGCAGACTTGTTCAGTTTGTCTCCTCTCTTTCTCGTGCCTAGCACACACAATTCTGACGCACACAGTGTGTGTCCTGTGCTGAGAAGCCTGACTGTTTCTCTGGACAGACCCAAAAAATGGGTGGATGTGTAGTTCCTTGAAGACAGATTTATCACAAACCACTGATATGTCATCAGTGATTTTTGTTAGCCTGTTACATATCTGAGAGGCGCTTCACAAATGGAGCACTACCTGCTCCATTTTGCCTCGACCAGTTGGGTGGAGAGAGAGAGGGAAGGAGAGAGAGATAGAGAGGCTGAAAGAGACAGAGACAGGTGTAGTGATGCACAGCAGTAGGAGCAGGACCCAGATGTTCTGAGGTCCTGCATCCCTGGAGTTTAGCTAGATGATTGGTTTCCTCAGGTTTCACTGATAGATACAGTTGTGTATCGTCAGGGTAGCAATGGAAGTTGATAGAGTGTTTTCTTATGATGCCACCCAGGGGAAGCATATGTAGGGTGAACAGAATTGGTCCGAGTCCGGAGCCCTGTGGGACTCCATGTCTAACCCTAGTGTGCTCAGAGGACATGTTGTCAACATGTACATACTGAAGTTCATCTGATAGATATGACTTAAACCATCTTAAGGCGGTTCCTTTGATGCCAGTTAGATCTTTTAGCCTTTGTAGAAGGATCTGATGGTCAATGGTGTCGAATGCGGCACTGAGATCTAGATGAACAAGCACAGAAGGGAGACCTTTATCGAAAGCGGGTTTGGAGGTCATTTGTGACCTTCACCAGTGCCATCTCGTTGCTGTGATGCATTCTGAAACCTGACTTAAATTCCTCGAATAGATTATGTTCTGCAGGTAGTCGCATAACTGTTTAGCGACAACTTTCTCCAGGATCTCAGAGAGGAAAGGAAGGTCAGAAGTAGCACCATAGAGTAGCACCAAACACTAGATTGCTGCTGCACCATACAATATGCCATATATTTTCTGTGTTGTGCTGTCAGTCGTGACAGAAAACAATTTTTTGCGTTTGTGAACATGTCGTGTAAATAATACAGACTTTGATTCAGATCACAGGAATAATAGACTCCACTCACTATTAATGCACAAAACGTAAAAGGGTGAGCTGAACGCTTTGGAGAATCACAAATGTAAACATGCATAGTGAGAAGCACACGCTATAAGACTGGAATATTATGAATGGCCTACTTGAAAGTCGTGGACACATCTGTTGGATATTATTGAAAAAGTGGAATTGCATAACCCTTGTGCTGATGAGTCGAATTCATATTCTACTTAGCTTGTTGCTTACGCATATGCGCATCACATGCAGCACCAAGGAGCTGACTAACCGAGCGTCTTGTGTCTTCAACCAGCAATGAAGTGTTAATGCGCAGGCCTCTTCTCCTCTCACAGAGATCAGGGTTTCAGCAGTGTGGCAGAAGCCGTCGGCGCAGACCACAGGGAAGTGGAGGGGTCAGCCCACAAGCAGAGCCCTCGGATAGAGACACTTACCGGCAACACGGCCACCCTGGTGCCCCCCTCAGACTCCCTCCTCTCCAGCACGGCGGTGTGAGATGCTCTTTGCCCCAATGACGTCCACCCGACGTGTTAAAAAGTAGTAGTGAAAGAGTGCAACAACACCCCACGTTTGCAGCCGCAAACACCTCTGCTTTGGTGGCCTCGGGTCGTCGGCCGGGTGTGGAAGAACTGGCAAAGTGATTTTCACAGCACAGGGATCACAGCTAAGATCAGCTGTTTCCCTAGCTGGTTAGGTTTGTCAAGGCAAATGCAGATTACAGTTTTTCTTTGAGTGCCACATCCCCTGCTCTGCAGCATGCTAGTAATCATCTGAGCTTCAAACATCAACATAAAAACATTTTCATCAACAATCTTAAGGATTGCTCTCCTTAGGCTGTCTTGAGAGTTAACTGACATCCATAGTGTTCATGTATCACAATTTTGAAAAGATTCTTTTGCAAGCATGCTTTGTTTAACTGTTTCTCCACATTTCAAGTTCAACAACATGAACTGTGGAAAATATACCTCATTTTGGCACCTAAATGTCACAGTTCCAATTGCAACATTACATGTACAGTTAAATATGTCCCTAACTGCATTATGGACTGGAGGTTTTGTGTGTCTGCACATGCTGGACTGTTTGTCACCCACACCAAGAGGCCTAGACTGTCCATAGCTCATCTGAGCCACATACTCCTTCCTGTAAGTAGCCTCATGTGGTGTGTAAACTTCACACCGTGGCACATCAGATTCAGAATTGTGGGTTGTTAGATAGATTTAAAGATCATACTTGTGTTATGAATGGAAACGCATTATTTAGGTATGTAATGTCATGCAAAAGTTACACTGGCATTTTAAATGAAATTAGTTGGGAAACAAAAAGCATCAAATGGTGAAAAGCAAATAGCTTCAACTAATAATAAATGTGTGCGAAAGTGATCTGTGGTGCAAGTCTCCCAAATATACGAGGTTATGTTTTTACAGTCATGTCAGACTGCTCAGCCAGTCAAATACATCAGTTTCACTTATATTGTCTCTGCAGAGGTGTGATTACAGACTAAAGCTGTAAGCCTTTCTCTCAGAGAGAAATTAAATTGGAGTTAGCCATTCAGTTACAACCGTATTTATTTTGCAACTGACTGTCAGTCAGGCGCCACTCAGAGCTACAGATAATTTGATCATGAAAAGCTGGTGTGGAAACATGGGGTCAAGGGTCCCACATGGGATTGACCCAAACAACCCAGGGAGAGGTGGAGGTTGTTATCACAGCCTGAATTACTGATGAAGAGGTTTGACATGTTAGCAACAGAACTGGAAAAGAGTTACTGGAAGTAACACTATAATCACCTATTTTCCTCACTCACCCACAGTTTATCAACTGATCATTTCATGCAATAAGAGTGTCTGATCGATTAGTCCAGTTCCTGTATAATGTGATGAGCCTTTTGCCTGGCCAGATGTAATCAAACAATGGAGATATGATCACAATAATCAGTGTCGAAATTGAATGTTTTGATTGATTAAGAGTTGCGAGTGCTCACTTGAAATCGGTGCTATTTATATATACAGTATACAGTATATGCTGTATGCAATAAACCTGCATATATGTCATTCAATGTGTAAACACACAGTCCAGGTTTCAGGGTGAGGGAGCTTTTTCGTCCTTTGGGAAAATAACCTGATGAATGTTATCTCAATGTAAATTTTGTGCTCTGTGTTTCTATGTATGTGACAGTGGAATGAACTCCTCAAACCCTCAGGTGAACAAAACCCTTTCCTTCTTTTTCTGTCTTTCTCCTGTACACATAACAATGGAGACCCCTACACTCTATGTGTCACTCTGACTGACGAGTTTGCGTATGTGAGAAACGAGAGTCAAATTCAGATGGAATGGCAGATTATATCAGATCTCTGGGCCTTGGCCTTGGATCTCACGACTCAAGCCAAAGTTCACTCGACAAGGCCAAAATCACATAGGCTGGTCCCAGTGCAATGACTGAATTTCTTTGAAAATGGACAAATGTATATGGTGAAACTTGACGTAAGGTTGAGTGTCAAGTGCCTCTGAAGATGTCACCTCTGCAATTAATAGTACATTTTTTTAGTCCCACATCAGTCCTGCATCAGTGTAACTGAGCAGTACCGATGTGAGACATCCTTGTTTACCTCACAACTGGACCGCAGAGTTGTCTATGATTTTGGTCTTGGTTTCAAACGGTTTCAAGCATGCTCAGAACAACCGTTGCACTGAGGAGCAGCTGTGTGTTACGTTCTGATTCCCCAGGAGCCTGCGCGTATATTCTTGCGTGTGTTTGAGGAGGAGGAGGCACAAGGTCCTTACTTCACTAAAGAGAAACAACCAATAAAATAAAAACACTGCAGGAGATTCTGCCGTCGTAGGATCTCCATGCAAATCATGTAAACAAACCACTCATGCAAACGAGCAGACAAGGAGAGTGAAGTGGACGGCGGTGATGTTTTTTATCACGCCCAGCTTGCCGCAGTTCTCGTGAAATCAGCCCTTTGCCTCCTCCGCAGAACCAGAAATCCGTAAGCTCCAGAAACTGAAGGCGAGCTCCATGCTGTGGGTAGATATTTTACGTCTTCAAAGGCTGGCATTTCTAAAGCACCGCTGCAGCTGCTGCTGTTGTTGTTGGGCTGTTCGTATCCAGAGACAGAGTCAATCCCTCTGAACCCCTGTTTGACTCCAAGCACAACATGTTCACGCAGCAGAAGTGAAAATAGATGGAAATTCTGGAGGAGTCTCCTTCCTCTGCATTTGCATCTTTTCAAACAATATTGTGAGTGTTTGGAGGGATGTTCTTCAGAGGGCTTGTTAGCCATGAATAAACAGCTGGCAGAGGAGCACCACTGCAACATGACTCTGAAGTAATGTGTGGAAATTTCTATTTCATGCTTTGACGTAGGGTGGCGAGAGGATGAAGCGATGCTCAAATGCCAGCACGAGTGGGAGTGGGGTGGAAACCTGCTTGTCACAAGGCAAAGCACCAAGCACAATGCTGGCACATGCCAAAGGCTGCAGACAAGTGTCAACATTGCAATAATTACAGAGCAAAGCAAACCTTCGCTGCTACCTCTAAGGGGACCCTCCATAGAAGAAGAAGCTGTGTAATGTCAAGGCCATGGGTGATGATTAATAGAACGTCCATGGCTGGAGGAGAATTCAATCACGACTTGGGCAACAACGGTCAGAGGATAAAGAAAAAGTTAGAAGGGTTTGCTCCTCTCCCTCTGATTCTCCCAGAGGCGGCTTTGACGATGTCGCTGCAAACAGTGTTTCTTCTGGAAGAACACTGAACGGTCGAATTTCAGGTTGACCTTCAGGTAACTAGAGGCTACTGTGCTGGACTGCAGCTTGTACCCATGTCATTTGGAGTTATGCTTGAATAAAAAGAAAATGGTGCAGAAGCCCTGCAGGTACGGTTTCATTTTTATCCAGCAGACTTGATGATGCTGCTGTGGAGAGCTGAAAGAGTGTCTTTGGTCCATTTTTGCTGCGAGCAGAGGCAGGAGAAGGAGTGAAAGCAGGGAGTCTGTCGGCTCAGGTCAACACCACGCTGAATATACAGTATATGTTCCTCATGAATCATGGCGGTGAGGTCATGGTTTTTCTCCCCAGACTGCAAATAAACCAAGAGTAATCGTGGCCAGAACATGAGTTTGTGACTACTTTTACAACCCAGAATGTCTGTTTCCTCTTTGAGGTAAAAATAAGTACCGCACCATACACTTGTTATTCATTTCCAGCACTCTGAAACATATGACAACATCAAAACAATAAAACATTTTGTGAAATCATCTACCAATGGACAAAGTTAAGTGCATAGATAACCCATTTCTAGTCTCAAAATATGTCCAGATGTGTCCCTTGTCCCGAGACACTCCGGTATTTCAGGAGAGAGTTAGCCACGTTCAATGAAACATGTGAGCACATCAGACCATAGGATCTCATGGTGTACACCACGTGATCACACCTTCACTCTCTCAGACATCAGCACGTTCTGCAAACAAAGAGTATAGGACACATTGCACTTAGCAAAAATAAATATTTCTCCACTACTTTTCTGTGCCAGTTCTAGGCTGTGTAAACCCATAAACACGCCTGTAATGTCTAATTCTGAAGAATCCTGGTGGGGTAGACGGAACAGAATGTGTGATGTCTTTGAGGTGGTGTGTCATCTGTTTTCATCAGGACAACCAACATCCAGCAGATAAATCAGCACCATCTGTTGTTTACTTGTTGCAATCTCCAAATATTTACAGTACACTTCCACTCGATGGAGCCCACTGACTGCTGTGTGTTCCAGGCACTAATTAAACTGTTTCAGCACTGAAGCCCATGTATCTGGCATTCCTGTTTTATTGATATAAGCCTTGTACTCTCATAGAGCACTTCTGCAGCTAACTATCCAGTAGAAATATTAAACCAACCACATCAACATCATTATGTGCTTGTCCTTAGTGTTGTGTTTGCTCTTCCTGGTGTGTGTATCCAGGCACTCTCTCAGAATGCGGCAGATTAATTGGAAGTCATGGCTAATGAGTTGATTACATTGTTACATAATAGATGTACCCAAACAAAACATTAATCGCCAATTGTCTATGAAATTAGATTTTTACTAAGTTCAGTGTGTTACTGAGTTGAGATGAACTGCTGTGTCTAAAAAAGGAGTAAAATGCAGGTTAAAAACTTAACATCTTGTCAACATGTTAACATCTTCAAGCTAGATTTGCAGGTTCAGACCACTCTGAGAAGGGGGTATAAGTCTAAATAAAATGGATGGATATGAAGAAATCCCTCTGGGATTGAAGGAGTGATTGAAAAAACACTGTCTTCACACGTGGTGGTTATTGTAAATGGACGGCACACATACTGTACGAGCAGAATGATGTGAGAAAAGGGGATGGGGCGGTGGCGACCATGTTTCTGCCTTCATCCATGTCAGCCCTCACTGACATTTTCCCTGGAATGGCACAAAACCCAGAGGTGGAAAACTGGATGTACAGCTTCCCCTAATAACCGTCCCTGTGGTACAAATGCCCCCAAACTCGCCCCAACTTTCTGTCCGTGTCAGAGACAGACGGAATATGTGAAGGCGGATCAGTTGTGGCTGCTCATGGAATCCTCAGCCAACATAGCAACACTGACACACTTTCCACCCGGTGCTCCGGCAACTTGGTATACAGCTTAATCAGGTGGTTGATAGTTTGAATCTCAGCTACACCAGAGCACTGTGTGGGTTACCAGGAGCAAGACATTGGACCCCAAACTGCTCAGCTAATGCTTTGCTAAAAAAACAGTGTCCAAACGAGGACACTTAACCCCTGCCCTGTGTAAGAACAACACCATCCAAATATTCTTCATATATCAAAGTAAATCTAGAGGAGTGATGTTGACTTCACCTTGTTGCTGATTCATATTGATTTTATGTTGATCAGTCTTGGCAGAATTATTTATTTCTATGATGTAGACATATCATGAACATATAAATTGAGAAAATGATGTAGTTATTCCTGTGTTGGTAGGTAGGTGGGTAGGTACTGTAGGTAGGTAGGTACTTCACTGATCCATAGATGTATTGATCCACAAAATTTGAGGCACCAACAGCTCACAGAACTGAACAGAAACTAAGGTTTGAGAGAACTAAACTGGAATGCAGAACTTCTGGGATATTCTTGATAACTCAGCATGATAGCATTACGATTAAGAGAGAACACACAATATATGTTACAGTATAAAGACCATACAACAATATACAGTTGATAGCATTGTATGTGATTTTGTGTCTTTTTTATATTTTCTGCTACCCTACTTGCAAGCTGAGTCTTAAATTCTTTCAAGTAGCTATGTATCTGTCTTTTCTGATCTTGTGAATCTATCATTTCCATTGACATCAATAAAAGTATTTCTGATTTTTAATCTGATTGTGAGGTGAAGTTTGTATTTCTATTGTGGTGCACTTAAGAATAAAGACTCCAAGCTGCACACTGAGTGTTTGCCAGCAATGGAGTCCAAACGCAGGCCAGGCAGTGAAGATATGTGGGACATCAGGTCTCATTAGGACAGGACAGCATGAGATGAAGCCCTGAGAGGCACCAAAGAGGAGAACCAGAACATCCTCCATCCCTGCAGTGACGTCATCTTCACGCCTCCTCTTGACAGGATCTTTACACATGTTACCTGGCCTCTGATGCATTCTCACACACGCACGCACACACACACACACACACAAGTGCATGTGAGGGGGTGGAGTGGGAATGGGTTTGAGCAGTGAGGTGGGATGTCACTTCGTCCTCTTAACAGACACATTTCATGCATATTTTACAGTCAACCCATCGCTCACTAAAAGCTGATGATATGATTAGGGGGGGAAAAAGGTTTAGAAAATGCTTGTGAAGTCGAAATATTTTTTTTTCTTCAAAATGACAAGCAGTCATGACACATCTTCAAATCTTTCATTGAAGGACCCCATCTTGCTATGTTTTAAAAGCTAAAATACCTCTGATAAGATGCCTCCTGAGGCTTTTTGTCTTAAATGAGAGCTTGATGAGAAAGGCCAGGCCGGGAAGTGATGTGATGTGTGATTTGCATTAATTAAAATTCACATTTTTTTTTAAAGCTCCTAATGTTTAACAGATTAAACGTACCTATGTGGAATTTCATTTAATATTCATTTAATTCGTTTTGCCCTCCAGAGCTGCTCCTCCTTCATTCTGGGCCGTTCCATACGCGTCTCCTGCCACGAGGCACTTTCTTATCGTTTTACCTCCTTTGACCAGTGGGACCTGTGTGATGAATATTCCAGCTCGTCAGTGTGCTGACGGGCTGGAAGTGACGTTGTGACAGCAGCACTCAGTCACGGGTTCGCTTAGGGGAGGTGAATGTATTTTTAGAGCAAATTCAGCCTCCTGCAGCAGCGAAAAGTGTGCTCAGGACCGCATTTCCGTCCTAAGGGGCAGGCAGCATTGGAGCCGCCCCCCCTGCACAGGTGCCAGACAGTGAGACCGTCAACACGGAGACTGTGGTGCTTGCCTGAATATGAACGATTGTCCAAAAGTTTTAGAGCGCCCAGGTTTTCAGAGTCATCATTTAAATGCAAGCAGTTCAAGCACAATGAACAGCCGGGAATGGTACAAAGGTATCGGTAAGAGACGACATGCTTGAGTAAAGGAAAAGAAAGGTAAGGTTAAGCAAAAGCGTGTTCAGGTATTTTGTCTGGCAAATGTGGCTACAAAACGTTTGGCGGTACAAAAGTTCTAAAATGGTTGACCAGTAGTGTAGTGTGAATTTAGTTATTGCAAAAACATGAGCTGATCTCAAGGGTGATCTTATTGTTGCCGTGCATAGGTGATGGCTGCCTCACACATCGCAGCATTAGGTCAGGTTAGCTTGTAAAGATCGTCTATGCTTCCCTCACATTTGATAAACAAGGACGCAATTGGAGAGCGTGGCAGTGGGAAGGGCCGCTGTGATTGGAGGGAGTCCGTCTCAGATGACAGGAAGCCAGAGTGGATGTGGCGAGCTGTTGTTGTATCTCTCCCAAAGCTACTTCTGACTGTTGCGCTGTCACATCAGCCACAGGTGTTTGTCTGTGCTTTATTACTTCTGACACACATCTTTGGCCTGGAGACCCACACAGGCGATTAAAAATTCATTAAGGCTGCAGAAAGGGTGGGAGGGTAGGTTTTAAAAGACACAAACACCCACAACCTCACATAGGCCCTATGAAGGCTGAGATGCATCACAACTACACTGTCCCTTTGTGTCAGAAGTGGTGCATGTGTCCTCTTATTTGTGTGTTGTGCGATATTGTTGCTCTACAACTCTGGATGACTGATTTTTCAGCCACAAAATAACATCATGAAGGAAGGTTGTTTTCGTGATATCCACAAGCAGAGTTGCAACCTGCAAATGTTTTGTTGATTTTGGGGCGTTTGACGGAAGAAAAGTGCCTCCAAGCTGAGGCAGGGCAGCATAACTGAGGCTCTCTCCTTCTTATCCTTTGACAACATTCAAATCATCCAGACTGACTAACAAATGGCCAAGTCACACATTTGCTTACTTGCAAATCAGTTATGTCCAAAGCTAATAGGATCAAATTTTTTTATCTCATCATTCCACTAATGATCTCAGCCTGAGGCTGTTATACACCAAACTATAACTGTCCAAGATTTCTCTGTGTTTCTCTTAAGTCACATGGAATGATGACATGATGTATTCTTGGAGAAAATTACATTCATTTCCAGTATTTGTTCTAGTAATTATCTTAATGAACTGGAAGTGACAGGAAGTACGGACAGCTCAGATTTACAGACACAAAAACCAAAACATTGGACACACGCAGGGAACTAAGCATTTGTTCAATACATTTAGTTCTCAAAACAAGCTGCCTGTTTTCAGCAGCAGTCACTGCTGCAGAAACCAGTTGCGACAACAATCTCACCGTTGATTCGCGGGCTACCCTACTTCAATGGTCTGACTGGGGTTATTCAGAGATTGGCTTGTTAGTTAGCAGGTTAACGTTTTGCAAATGTGAGTGTGATGTCATCCCTATCAAGTGCCACAAAGAGCAGCAGGAACGGCGTCATTTCTGCTCCACAGCGCTTTCCAATTTGTATAAAAGTCATAGAGCACCGGCAGAGTCTTCGTCAGCTTCACTGAGAACCTTCACTTGGCCATCTTTCTGCCCTTAATGAGGCTGTGCGGCTTTGTTAGCGCTTTCCCTGAGAGCGGACATGACACAAGGTGATCATGGTGGAGAGGGCACAGTCAGGTCACCTTCCTAGTGACCATTTTAAATTTTTCCCATAATGATCGTGACATAATGTCTGTTAGGGCCTTAAAAACACACTGGGGAAGAGGGAGGGGTGAACAAAGAAAGTCCTCTGGCCAAAGTAACTTCACACACAGGCAGGTAAAATTGCTGTTGTCTTTATTTTAATGTGAATGTGTAGATGAGGACAGTGACAATTTCAGGTGGGGTAAAATTCTTCAGCGACGTACGTACACGGCTGAAACCTGTCATGGGCTCTATCTGAGCTCTGATTTGATTCAGAAACATATGAATATGGATTTGCCCTGTCAGTACATGAAATTGCTGTCACTCTAGAAGTGGAGTTCCCATTAACCTCCACATCTGCTCTCGGTCCTCAGGCTTTCTCACAATCTCCTCGATTAAGTGCAGCTGACGCCTCGGTATCTGCATCACAGGATCATCCTCTCTGTGGCCTGTGATGGGTGCTGATAGGAGGGATTTCAACCCCAAACCAGATCCTGCACAGGATGTTGAGAAAAGGCCAGCTTGGTTATTGAGGAGCTTTCCTATCCTCACTTGTGGATTTGACAGTTACACAGTTAGGTAACACCTCTGTAACATGGGAGTGCATCAACACTACTAAACCCCATTAAGCTCATAATTGAAAAAAATATCCTGTATACATTTATTACATCCAACTCTGATGCAATCCACATATATGACATATGCACAAACCCGTACAACCGCACAACAATTTGGTAACCACACAACACAAAACTATTTCTCTTGGCGCACAGAGCCAAAGTTGGTTGGATGAAAGACCAAATGAGCTCTCAATAATGATGATAAAAATAGAGATTCAGATTTTTGAAAAACGTTTACACAATATATTTTCTTTTCACAGTTCAGTCCTGTAATCTTTTGAATAGTTGATTAAATCTCAATATCCCTGATATCTTTCCTGAAATATTGTTGAGCATAATTAAGGTCCATAAATTCCTTTGGTGAAAAGGGATCAGTACGCTTGGTTGTCGCCAGTGAACACATTGCAGTGCAAAGTCAATTACAATACTTTGTTTGTAAAGGTTTGGAGTATTTTGTTGCAGTATGTGTCAAATTCATTCATGACAAAGTTTAAAGATTAGTTTTTGACCTCTACACTAGGATCATTGCAAATCTTGGCAGAGATCTGTTTTCTCCTTCACATTCACCCCAGACATAAGAAAAACACCATTGCAGTTACACACTGTGCACTAAAACTCCACAACATTTCACAAAATGAAAGCACAGCGCAGGTGTTTCAAAGCGTCTGTCACTGACATCTGTTCAAATGAAGCACATTTTAGATGGTGGGGACCATTTTTGCATTACAAGCATTTCGAGTTAGAGGAGGAGTGTGATGTAACTAAATAAAGATATTGATATTAGATTTTATCTTATCTTGCAACTTTAAGGAAAATAGCAAAAAAAGGAAGGAAAAAAAAAGTTATTCAGCATTAATTCTATGTCTCAATGTACTGATGCATGGAACCTTTCATCCTTGCTACTTTGCATAACCAGAAAAAGCAAAGCTCACAACAGAACTGCTAAGACCAGTGGGAGATGTTTGATTTTGTGAATACTTATCTGTGTCTCTTTAAATCACTCTTTGTTGAAAGCAGTGTTCTCAGTCTGTAATACTAAGACATGTAAACACGTACTACAACTAGAGATGTCCCATAATATCGGCCCACGGATATTATCGGCCCGATATTAGCATAAAAATGTAATATCGGTATCAGCTTTTTTTTGCTTTAAAACCGATAATATAAAAAACGATGAAAATAAAATAATGCGTGCGTTACACCGAAATAGTGCCTTTGCGCTCCTGAAGCGTTTACCGGCGCACATATCGGTATCGGCTGATATCAGTATCGGTAAATTGAGAGTTGGGCAATATCAGCATATCGGATATCGGCAAAAAAGCCAATATCGGACATCCCTAATTACAACCCACCGTCTTATTTCATTTTATTTCATTCCCGACACAACTTCATCCATGCCTTATGATGCATGCGACTTGGAGCACATTGCCAATGCTCAAAAGATAAATATTAGATTTAAGATCATATGAACAGATGATATATAAGGCATAAAAGAAAAATAGATACCAGTGCATTGAAAGAGCAGCAAAGTGCTGCATGCAGTCACCCGTGTCCGATCACAGCTGCGGTCAGTTGCGTTCATTCGAACTCAGCCCACATATTGCGTGCCCCTTGAAATCATCTCTTTTGATTCTCTGTAGAAATATCCACAGGGTGCCACTGGGAGCATTACAAAAAGTAGAAGCGTTTGCCAACAGCTGTTCTACCTCTGCTTATGCTTCTACCCATCATCTACAGTGATAGCATGATTCATTTGCCAGCTCATGCATGTCAGCTTGAGGCCCAGGGTTACGACTGTTTTCTGTTTGATTTGAAATTTGGAGTGCTTGAAACACTTGATTGCAATTTGAAACCCACACAACCAGAACAAAAACGCAGCTTTCTCCATTTTTGTGTGCTTTACAATCAGGTTTAGTGCTCAGGACTTCTCACCCTGCGGTAGAGACTGTTCCCGCTGAAAGAGCAGGGTCACGCCCTTCCTGAAGCGATGGTCCCTGACGCTATAGATGATGACATTACAGCAGCTGTTTCCAGCCAGAATCCAAAAGGCAAAAAAAGAGAAATTACACCAGGTGTATCCCACGACGCTCCCTAGCACAAACACTGCGATGGGAGAAAAGGACGCCGTGAAAGCGAATGTCAAGATGCCAATCGTCTTGGCAGCTTTTATGTCCGAAAAGGAGGGCCTGTGAGCACCTGCTCCTCCTCCTCCTCCTCCTCCTCCTCCTCCAGCGCTCCCGTCATTCAGGCTGCCCTCTGAGAGCAATTTACGTTTCCGTGAGTAACGCTGGATGCTCGCGAACGAGAGGATGTTCACGGCTAACGTGCCACCCAGAAGAGTGAAGTCAAACACTGGAAATAAGAGGAGGATGTTGGCGTCAGATGGCTGCTGGCCTCTGTGCCACAGGGGGGTGTAGTTACACATGCGACTGCACTCGTTGTACTCCAAGATGAAATTGTTGCTAAAAATAAGAGGTGCCAGGGCCAGCAAGAAACTAGCAGCCCAGGAGAGGGTGATGAGGAGCAGCGTCCTCCTCCGAGTCACTAAGGCGTCTTTGTGCAGCGGCCAGAGGATGGCGATACTCCTCTCCACCGTCATGAGAAAAATGGTGCTAATGGAGACAAAGGTACATCCGGCGAACACGGGGCCAATCAGCATGCAGGGCTGCCAAGGGCTCAGTACGCCCCCTGTGGGAGAGGTGGTGGAGGAGGAACTTCCTTGGAACCAGATTGGAGGAACGCTTGTTACCATCAGAGAAATCTCTGTGTAGACCGAGAAAGGGACCACAACGACGCCCACCATCATGTCTGCAATGGCCAGAGACACTGCGAGACAAGGGAGAGAGACAGTTTGTTCGATGCAGAATATCAGGACATACAGGAGTAGAGAGTTTACTCTGTTATTGTTGACGCATTGGTCCATTAATTTCCCGGTGTCCACATTAAATTTGAAGATTGGCCAGCATGTAATCATCTCTGCAGTGATTTCCCACATAGTGAATTGGAAATAGTAGGAAGCTTTGATCATGTGAATACAACCTCAGGGGTACATGCACACACACACACACACACACACACACACACACACAAGTGCGTACGCACACAGACACACAATCCATCACAATGTTATAATTTGGGGCAGTTACGGATGACGGAAATGCAAAACTCTCCACTTTGATCAGAGTAGCGACCATGGCCTAGCATAAAACATCCAAAGGAGGGAAAAATGGCGTCTCTGCCGTGGTCGTATCTTGACTATTAAAGGGGCCTTGGATCAAAACAAGTGACCTTTTGTTTTCGACTCTATATTTCGATGCCTTGATAGCAGGTGGTACACGCAGAAAGTATTGTTCATTATTGTATTGTTCATTTACTCACCTTTTAGGTATCCCTGCGGCGTCCTGAATTGCCTCGTCTGCACAAAGACCGTGAGAGTAATCACATTTCCAATCACAATGGCAAAGGCGAGGGTGACCATGAACACCACTGCCAAGGTGCGGTTCACAAAGCCGCAGCAGCACAGGGTGCAGAGAGGAGCCGGTGGCAGTGCCGGGCCGAGACTGGGCTCGGTACCCGCTGTCTGGTTAAAGACATAGTCTGGAGTCACGGGCAGGTCCACAACGCTCCCCGGAGCCGTGATGTTAGCGGACAGAGCCGTCATGGCCCCACAGTGGATTGCTGTGTTCTTGGTGAGTAGGAGGAAACAGGGCCACCTAAGAAACCATGCTTGGTCCCGGGACACCACCACACTGGAAGAGAAGCAACACAAAGCAACATCATGGTGAGATGTTTTCCCCACAACTGCAGCGGAATGAAGTAGAGGGACAATGTCTATCTTTCAATGATAATGATAATAATAATAATAGTAATTCTTAAATGTATCAACCCCCTTTGCTTGTTTGCTTGCTTGCTTCTCAAAGTAGCCTAGAAATGTTTTGAAAACCTTCAGATTTCTTTTACACTGCTTTTTCATTGAGCCGTGCAAGTGTCTCCACGGGTGTTTCAAGCAGGAAGGAGGGATGGATGACCAGCTGGTCATATGTGTGGCTCCTTGAGGGCAGCAGCACCTGTTGGACAACGTGAGTGATGATCGGATGGCTTGTTAAACTGCATTTGAATTGTCTTTCATATGGGCTCAGTGTAATACTTCCCCAATTACGGCTCTTAGTAGGACCTGCAAAAATTAATACATCATTTCTGTGATCATCTCTGTGACCGTGGTCAATGCAGAGTCACTTCTGACGAATCACATGGGGAATCGTGGTTTCACATACTATTCTGTGGTTAGAATGTAATTACATTATGAAAAATATGGCGATGTATCATGTGCACCACATTTATCAAAGGGAAGAATTTGAGTTTAGCTCCCTGCAGGTCAGACTTATTAAACCATGGAAATGTCAGACATTTTCCAAAGAGGATTGAACCAATCAGCAATCTATCCTTACTTTACCACGTTGTGACGTACGGATCGAATTAAGAAAGAGAATAACTTGATGCAAATACAAAACACACTAAATATCTTAATGATAAGTTAGATGTCCCTCAAATCAGTTAATATCTCAGCGCCTTTACATTTTTTTTTTTGATTCTTGTTCTTCTGGATGGTGAGATCATTAGTGAGCACCACCACTTTTAGCAGTTGAAATAGTGCAGTAAAAGTACATTTCAATTGAAATTCTCCAAATTGTTCACTTCCTTCAACAAGTTAGTGCAAGACTTTCATCCCTGAGCCTTAAATGTTTCCAAACAGACAAGAACCTTCGTTCTGTTTTTCAATCCCCCAATGTCACTTGTTTGACAAACAGAGAAACAAAAACCTCGACGGTCCACCACGTCAGCGCTGTGGTGCATGACATTAATGAAGAAGCAGACAGAAAGCTCATTTCCCCCCTCGCTCATCCAGCTGAACAACATGGAGGTTGGAGAGTCACTCTGAATACTAATTTTCCTCATTTGACGTGACATCACTTGAGGTTTGGTGGACAAAGACATCACAAGCGATTTCCTGCAAAACCACCTAAAGGTCGATCTGTCATAGATGCTACATTACAAACAGTTGGAGCTGAGATTGAGCGAAAATGTGGTAAGAAATCATCATTTGAAATACTTTGTGAACACTGATGTGAACCGCAGTGCATAATCAAATTTTATTCCTCTCCATACGGACATACATACAGTATACCACTGACGTGCAGTGAGGCTCATGGCTGGTGAGGCACTGACTTCCTCAGAATCAGATTAAAAAACAAACAAACAAAGAAAAACCTGTTTCACAAACAAACCCCACAGTGTGGCTTATTCACTATCTAATTGGCAGCTGTTAACGGCTTACGTTTAAAAATGATTTAATAGTGCAAATCACTGAATAAATGCAAAATTATATTCAATTTGTTTTTTTTATTTTGCATTTTTTTTCTATCCTTCCTCCCCTGACCGAATGTCTCTAATATATAAATAGAGTATATGTGCATATAGTATATGATTGTTGTATGTGTATACTGGACTCAGTGTTCCTGCCTGTCTCGTTACTTGCCATCATAGGACTGTGACGTCTGGTCTGTCCCTGTGTTTGCGTTGGTGATGCATCGTGTCAGGCGAAGAGTGCTCCTAATACCTCACTCTTTACCTATTACCCACTGGGAGCGCCAGCCTTGAATACAAACCCGTGTGAATGAAGAGACGACTGATGAGGAGAGGAATATGTTGAAGTGATGACACACAAACACACAAACAGGCCATGTGTGGGAGTGAAGACAGATCAGTTCAGAAACCTCTGAGAAAAAGCAGAGGTAAGAAAAGAGACGAGAGGAAATGGATGTTGGGATTAATTTTTCGATTCCCCTACTTCTAATGGTTTGAAAATGTTTGGGAAAAGACCAAAGGGGCATGGATCATTAAAATGAAGGATTTACTGAAAGTCAGCAGCGTTATGCAGTGTCCCCTGCTTGCAAAATTGAGTGATTTCTACAAGCGAGCGGCTCGATTTTGATCTGTCTTGATTTTTCATCTTCCTTTTGGGGTTGGGGCGGGAGAGCAACTGAAATGTTTTTTTTCTGCTTTCACAGAAAATGAAGATGACAGGCAGAAGGCCTCCCTGTGGCAAGACCTCAAGCTTAGGGAGAGGAGCAGCTGACAACAGCCTACACACACACACACACACAGACGGACGCACACGTGCACACACACACATATGCATACGCACACGTGTGGATGGGGGAAGAACGGCTGAGCATCTTTCGTTCCCACCACAGCAATGACCCTCACAGAAATTCCAGTTAGCTGGGGAAAGTGTGAGGTTGTGATGGTGTGTCTTCCTCCACAGTTTTGACAGGGCAGCTTGGAGAAGACATTTCACGTGTTTCTGGTGAAAGGTGAAGCGTTTAAAATAGATCCAGAGCTCATCAATGTTTTAGAAGATTTGCCAAAGATTGGAGGACCGCAGCCATGAGCAAGCACCATGAGCGCATGTGTATGTGTGTGCGTGTGTATGTGTGTGCGTGTGCTTGTGTGTGTTTATGTGTGCATATGCTCGTGTGTGAAGCTGAGGTGAATTAGTTTAGCATTATATCTTCTGTGCAGGCACACAAGGACACCAAACGGTTCTGTGTTTGACTTGATGAAACCATATATTTCCAACTTTTTTTTTTTTTTTGTACATTTCTTTTCTGCATGTGCAGAAATTTAAGCACACTTTTGTGAAGGCAACCATTTAAGTAAATGTCGTCTTTGTTGTTTATCACATGGTTTTTGCATTAACCTCTGTGCCACATTTTAAATCAAATCGCAGTGTTTTGCATGATGACTAATTATTTCTCTGTATCTGTTTGTTTACCTGCTCATCAAGTGTTCATTCGTCTATCTCTACTTGTAAGAAATCATTTCCCCAGGGCAGAATTTGGTAATTGTGCTTATTGTGATTCTTCTTTGGAGCACACAGCGCCTTTCCACAGAGAGATTGTCCTTAGTTGTGCATGTCCATGTTCATGTCCACGTGTGTGCTCTCCTGCATGTGCTCTCAGAGGAACCTCTGTGACAGCAGCAGCATCTCTCCTGGGCTGGTGGAGCGGACTCAGGCCCAGAGCTTAGACGGGTAGTTTGAGGTGGCGGTGGGGGTCGGGAGCGCGTGTGTGCGTGCGTGTGTGTGCATGTGTGAGCTCTCTGGCCTCTCATCGGGGACATGTTCTCTTGCTGTCCACCCACGTCTGACTCTGGTTAAACTCTGAAGCTTAAAGCTGGTCAAACAACGCTACATGACCGTGTCATTACTTTTCCTTTTTTTTGTGTGTGTGAGTGTAATTTCATACAAATTCCCCAAAGAATCATGTCTGGAAATTGCCAAGCAGCAAGGATTTATTTTCTCAGAATTTCTCCTTAAATGGTATTTTCTGGTCTTTGTTTATTCAGGCGTGCAGGACTCGATATCGTTTGGAATTTGTTGGAATTTTCAATGGCGTTTGATGACTTCTTCAGTAAAACAAAGAAGATGTGTGACGAGCGATTGCTGTGAGGACTTTGTCGTCAAAGTGGGCCAATTTGTGTCTGACCTCCCACAGTGTGTGAGTGTGTGTATGTGTCATGTATGTGGGTGTCAGCACTGCCCTGAATCACCCAGCGTTCACCACCATCACAATCCACTCTGATGTGATGGACTGTGCTGCACACACACACGCGCGTGTGCGCATACACGCACAGACACGCACTTGCTCACAAAGCACATTCACACTCACACAGACACACACATACACACACACTCGTTAGACTGCTGTGAGAGAATCAAAATGACTGGCTGCATTCTCATTTCATTGTTGGATTCCAATTTAACCATAATTGATCAGATCAGACGTGAATGTATTGTGAATTTTTGAAATTATTTCCAATTTAAGATTTAAATTCAAAGATTTGATCTGCATATTAATTGAACTGATCTGTTAAATATTTTTAAAAAGGGACACGAATTGGCATCGCTGAACCTGTTGTTTGCAGAAAAGCCCTACAGAGAATTTGTCTTTAATTCTGTTAAGTTTCAGTTTTGACAAGTCTGAGTTTTTGAGTCCTCATTTGAGTGTGTGTGTGATTGTTTTACATCAATATTTAGAATTTTTGTGCCTGAATTTAGCCTCTGGAAAAAAATTATTTAATTTGTTCATTATTTGTGTAAGTCTCAGTGACAGAACTCAAACTGCGAAAAAGAAAGCAGAGGAGAGGAGAGAAGAGAGATTAAAGAATGTTTAGGTTCAGCTTACCGTCACTGTGACAGTCAAAGGATGATGAGAGAGTTAAGCCGACGGCTGGCTGCAGAGAGGAAATCCACGCGTGAAACAGCTGCGATCCACCCCCAGCCTCTGAGGCGCTGTAGTCCTGCCATCCTTCATCCTCCTGAGGTAGAGGAGGCACGAACCGGCGTCCGGCTCTCCCACTCCACGTTTCACCGCCTCCACCTTCCCCTTCCGCCCTGCCCCAGTTCTGATACGCACACACGCACACACTCCCTTGCTCCCTCCTTCTCTCCCTCCTCCAGCTGCAAGGTCCACGGCGGCTGCATCCCTCTGCTCTTCACTTCTTCCCGCCCACGCTTACCGTCCTCACGGACCTCCTCCTGTCGTCCCACGCTCCTCCTCGCACCTCAAAGGAGGCGCTCAGCCCCTAGAACCTTCTCATTGTTTGGCATTCCCTGCCTGATTTCCCCTCATTAGATGTCAGACTGGTTCCTTTTTCAAATTTCAGCTAGCCAGGATGTCGCCACATTAATTAGAGTGAATCAAGCAGATTTCTCCTTGGAGTTGTATGCCGCATATATTACAACAGGAACAATTGAAGCGTGCTATCAATCATTGTGTGATTGCGTATTTTTTGATACCACTGTACCACTTTAAATTACTTACAATTTGAAGAAAGCAAAGTATGTATACATGATTTACCCTCATCGTAAGAGTGTCCCATTTTCATCTGCTGGTTTTATAACATTACTGTGTGACATTTTGTTTTTTTGTTTGCCGATTTTTGTCATTTGAATATGTTGAATGCATCAAACAACTGGTGCTACTTCAAAGCGATATAAAGCTTTGAAGTATAGGCTCCTCTAAAGCATTGCTGGTCAACTACACAAAAAATATTGTCTTCACCTCCCGCAAATGTGAGTGGGAGCTTTGACTTGAATGGAGCTGCAGGCATTTCAGTTTTCATAGAATTGGCAGATGTTCAACACATCTTAGGGAAGGGGCACAGGGTCACAAAATGCAATTTGTTGCTGCATCTCTTGTCCGTCGTGTCCTTAGTTCCACCGTTTGCAAATCGTATACCCACAGAGCGCTTTCAACTCCAGGCAGAGTCAAATGAGGCTTGCGGTCGATTCTACCCAAACAGTTTGTCCTTTAATTGTTGATGAACGGATCCATGGCTGGTTCATCTGTACGCAAATAATTAAAAGGGATTCATTGAACATCTCACAGCACGTCGCCCTCACAGACGTTGTTGTGTGTGTGAAGATGTGACATTATTTCTTTGACACGCTATATTGGGTGTTCATCTGCTTTTCTTATTTGCGTTAATGCTGTGTGAAATGGACCACAGCAGATGAGAGGTGAGGAGTTATTGAGCTGAGAAAGTCACAAACCACTCGTGGGCATTGGCCCAGCTGTGCCTGTGGGTGCGTCTGTGTGTGTGTTTTTATGTGCGCATATGTGTGTACGTGCATGCATGTGTGTGTGTGTGTGTGTACACGTGTGTGCGTGTGTGTGTGAGGGCATGTCTGTGTGGATGTACATGTCTTTGTGTGGGCGAGTTTGATCCTCCATGGCACATAGGTCATGTCCCCTGCGTCGCCTCCAGGGGGCAGGAAGTACTCCCACCCGACAAACACACACACATACACACACACACATACACACACATACACACACACATACACACACACACCACTCTCCGACTGACTCCCCTTTCAAATGTGACCATGAGCGCTAATTTTCTGTGATCACAGAGACAACAATGCCTCTTGAGTGCAGTTTGAAACCGCATGGATTCGCATGCGATATGTCATCAGCATCAAACTCCTCAGGATCCGTAAATGATCATGTAAGCAGCAGCAACACGGAGTGACCAGAGCGGCCATTGATGACGACACCCCGCAAAATTACGTAACTAAATACTGGAGCATACAGGAAATGTGCCTTAGCGACTCTTTTCTATCTGAAGGACAAGGACATCTGTGTTTGTAGGACATTTTTTTCCGGGCTAGAATGATTACATACTGTAGGTTGATTATGGCTCAGTCAGTTACTTTTTGCTGGCAAAAGTGAGTGATTGAGCTAAGAGTGATGACAAAGTGGAGACCTTTTAAGATGGGAGAGTGTTTAGACAGTAGCGCACACAACTTGACGAAGACAACACACTCATGCCATCAGGCACAGAGGGAAGGAGCCAGCCTTATATGGCTCCACTCTCCGTAGGGGCAGCAGTGAGGAGGTCAGGCTGCCGTTCATCTACGCTCAGCAGCAACAGACACTGAAGATGGGATGAGCCAGACGCATAAAAGTTATTAGGTACGTAGGTAGGTAGGTGGATAGGTAGGTAGGTAGGTAGGTAGGTACTTTATTGATCCATGGATCTGGCGATCAAGGAAATAAGTACGGGATAATGTACGCGTCGGAGGTCATTGTTGCTTGATAATCACCAAGGTGATTATCTGCAACAATGACCGACGACAAGGGCATTATCGCGCTTATTACACGGCTTAAAACATTAATGAATAATACAGTTGTCAGAATAGTTCATAACAAGGCTACTTTCATTTTTCTGCAAAAGTGTAGGCTACAATATTTTCGCCTCCGCGAGAAAATAGTGCCGTAACGGCTACAGGTACTCTGCTTTTACATTCGCGCTTCTGTCACTTCTTCCGACGTGTGTTTGTCGCCGCAGCTTGAAATACACGTATTATACTTACCCACGTATCGAAAGTTTCATGCTTCCCAAATATGTTGAAAATAATTTTTAAACTGCTCATGTTTGCTCCGTGACGAAGCGTGACGCGGGCAACAGTACGTAAACAATCCAGAGTGGAACTAGACGCTTTGGCGCGGATTGATATGAATGCAGGAAGTTCAA
>OMPJ01034631.1:0-10796 GCA_900312935.1 Carapus acus | reverse complement strand
TAGAGGGGTGAGACAAGAGAGGTCAACCTGTGTGTGTGTGCGTGTGTGTGTGTGTGTGTGTGTGTGTGTGTGTGTGTGTGTGTGTGTGTAGTGGGCACTCACCTATGTTCGGTGAGGATGCAGACGGCTGAAGGGTGGCTGGAACAGTAGGCCAGGTACAGGGTCTTGATCTGGCCCATCTGGCTCAGATAGCAGGCCGACACTCTCTGCTGGCCCTCTGGGACTCTGGACAGGGACAGAGGAGAGATGGAATGAATCACTTTCCTCTATGCACTCAATAAAGTTCGGGATTAAATTTGAATCAAGACTGCTCTTTCAGGACAACCGTCCCAAATCCCTCTTTCAAAATATTGTCCGGTCCAAAATCTTCCCCACATCTGCTTAGGTGAGTGAGTATTTTCTAATGCCACAAATGAACAAAAAAGTCAGTTTCTTTCCACGTAGCCTTTTCAGCTTGCCTGGGTGTTCTTCATTTGGACGCAATCTTCAAAAAAATGTACACGCGTGATGTTGTGCAAGGTAGTTGACATGAGTGCAAGATGCTTTTGATGATTAAGACCAGAAAGAGAACGTCAGCGCATATGAGCAAAGAATGACAATATGGCACGCAGCAAAGTTGGAAGCCTGTGCAAAAAAGCAGGGGAGACGACGCCACTTACTTTGTGGATTCCTCCAAAGAGGCGCACAGGCTCTGCTGAAAGGTGAGAATCTCCTCCAGGTTTCCACACAGGGTGGCGCTGTCAGCACTGCTCAGTCTACGAAAGTAAGAACCAGTCATCACCTTTCCTTACATCATCTCCATATCCAAAGCCAAGAATTTCATCCAAGTCAGTGATGAAGTATATTTATGGAAATCAAACATGAGTCGTTTGGATGAGGTCAATCCTGGCTTGCAATTTCTTTTTCTGATGTGATCTGTGCCCACAATTTGTGATTCTTACTTGTCGCTGGCCTGCAAGGGTCGAAGGTAGCAGCCCAACACTGTTTGCAGCTCTTTCACAAACTCGCGCTCATGCTCCTGGATGTCCTGCACCACCTGTGAGGCAGAAATCCAACATTATAAGTCTCTGGTGGGAAAAAAAAAAAACATCCAGGGTGCTCATACATCATCAACCTGTTCTTGGCTAGGGGGTGGGCAATCTATGGCCCGTGGGCCACATCAGGCCCAATGGTCTTTTTGATCTGGCCCGCCAGAAAGGTAAATAAAGGTAAAAGGTAAATAATGTAACATCCTAATTCTTTTTCTCAGTTTCTTTTTGATATGTCTGCACCTTGTGCTGATGCGGCCCGGTTATCAAAATTTCAAAGTCGACGTGGCCCCTGAGCCGAGATGTTTGCCCACCCCTGTTCTTGGCTCATGGATTCATGCAATACACTCAAGTGCAGCCTTAGCATCGACATCGCAAATGCATCGCCACCGGCGGTGATGTCGACGTGTGAGCACTCACCACGTTGTAGTAGTTCTTGGTCAGCTGTGTTCCTTTGGGAGATACTGGTTTGTCTGTGGCGGAGATACGAGGTCAGTATGAGGTATTGGAGTTCAGTTTCATTATAAATGAATGATCAACACTGTATGAGCGGACTGCTTCTTGCTAACATCTCATTTAATACAGTATCGCCCTTTTATTTACCTAGTCCGTTATATTCTGATACACGGCGTGCACGCGTTTCCACGTGCTACCTGCTCCTTAACAATAAGGTGAACCAGTCCACCATCATGGTCCACTACAACTCCACCTCCACGCTTCATCTCTGCGTGCTTCCCACACCTCCTATCACTATTCCAGCCTTCATCTCACTATTCCAGCCTTAGCCTTTCGCTTTCCTGCGCCTATTCTCAGTTGGCTGCTGGCACAACCTTGCTCCTCTACACCAGAGAGATATTTTTAACTTTTATTGTTGCTCGCATAACTTCTATTTTTTGAAGTGTTGGTGACACTGCGTATGGTCCCATCAGGTACATTGAGAACATGTGCAGACAAGTTTGGAGAAGACGCGACTACAAAGATCTGAGGAGCTGGGTGAGATTTCAGGGCATGATTTCTCAGCTAAGAGTGAGACGTCTATTGCTTGGAGCGCTGCGATTGTAGTTGTTTTTCCACTATCACCGGGGGGCCTCTGATCAAATGACCGGACTCACCGCAGGGTTTGACCTCTCGGACGTAGTTGCTGGGGAACCATCCCGTCTTGCCGTTGAGCGAGCCCTCCCACCAGCCTCCCTCCTCCTGCCGCGTCACCAGGATCACGTCGCCTTTGTTGAACGAGAGCTCGTCCTCGTTGTTCTGCTTGAAGTTGAATCGCGCCTTCACCAGCGGTTGCCCGCTGCCCCCGCCGTTCTCTGACATCTCCTGTTGTGGATCACCATGGAGACCGCAAATGTGTTAAATCGCAAAGATTTACTAAACCGAACAACCCGCGACGCATCACAGTAAACACGTACCACTGATTTGGATTGTCTGCGCAGAGAGCCTTTGGATCTGGCTGAGGAAAGGGTGTGTGACGAGGTGGACTGACTAGGACTCCCAGCACTGGACTGCGAACATGACCTTTCAGCACCACAGTCTACACACACACACACACACAAACATACATAGAGGGAGAGAGAACCAGAGAGTGACAGCTCATTATTTATTATGGCATTAGGCGAATAACATTAAGTCACACACACACACACGTCATATGTTTTCACACTTGACTACATCATAAAAATTCCATCTCATCATGGTCAGTGAACACACTCGGACACGCGCGCGCAAGGACGAAGACGACATCGACCTGGACCACAAGAGTCGCTACGTTTATCCAAAACCTAAATCTCGCTGCTAATTCGGACCAATTCTCATCATTCCATTCTGAAGGTTGAAAGTGCCGATGGTGACAACCGCCCGCTCTGTCATCCTCTCTGAGGCTGCCACGGCGACAGCAGCAGGACACTGATTTAGGGCCGGTGGCGTCTGCCAGCTGTCCTACAGCGCGAGTGCTGTCTGCTGGGAGGTGCGCGGGATAGAGGCATCCACTTTACTGCCAGCACACGGCCGCCCTGCAGCCTCACTCACACACACGCACACAACACGGTCACACACATTCACTAAAGGAACCTGGCATGTCTGTGTTTAAGTATGTGTGTGTGCTGGCAGGCCTCAGAGTAAAGCACGACGGAATGATTGCTCACGTATAAATATACCTCATGGACATGCACAGCCACCTAGCTTATACTACACTGTTTACACTCATCACACTGTTTACATTTATCACACTGTTATTTAGAACCTGACACCTTATTAGTCACTGCAGTGCACTTGCGTCGCAGTCTCTTTTTTATGTAAACAATCTGTTGACTGTTCTACCACGAGCAGGATTTGATTTAGTGTTCCATCTTTTTTTGAATGAGCACGTTCTTAATTAGAATGTACGCGTGGTATGTAGTTGAATGGCATAATATATTCAAGACTTGTCTTCAGTAGCTTGTCAGGTCTAAATAAACATCTCAAAGATCAATCACAATATCTATTTTGACAGTTTTTTTCCTTGTACACTCCTGAGTCTCATTGCCCGCCAGGCTTCGAGTCCATTGTGCATCACCATAAGCACAAAGTTCTCTTATTTTGTTTTTGAGGAGGCACGTGAGGGTAACATGACTCCGGGATTCCACACGCATCTCCTCTCACACAGACAACGAAATGCCCCAACAAGCCTCGACTGTCAACAACATCAGCCCCGTCTGCCACAGAATCACTTTGCACCACTGAGACGATCCTCATGGGAACCGTTAAGATGCAGTTGTTTGCAGAAACACATCAAAACTGGAGCAAAAAACCATCCCAGTGTAATGGATCGTAGGCAGCAACATCAAAAAGGTTGTTAGCGTCTGATGATAGGGAAGAATTTGAACCTAACAGGCAGCACTGCAGAAATATTACACTGGCGTAATATTGAACTCTTACACTGATTATATTTCTTGTAAATCAATTTTCTGGCTATTGTTTACAGTTTCTCTGTAACAATTGTCAGAGGAAATGTTGATATTGAAACTCTCGCATTCTGCCATCTCTCCTCCTCCCATTACACTGCAGTGTCAACCGAATTTCCTCTGAAGGCAATCAATACAGGGAAACCTAACTTTATCTTCTCTTATCTTAGCTTTTGAACAACGCTCAGGCTCTGCCAGACATTAAGATAGTGGCATATAGATTAGACTGCAGCATATATGGGCCTCTGATCCATATCTGTGTCTTGCACCATAATCTTCAATGTGTCTCCAAATTTCAAGTATGGGGACTTTGAAGAGAAATACACTGTAAGGCTGTACTGCCACGAGCCAGGTGCAACAGCAGCGGGACGTAAACACATTACACACGTACGCGCACGTGAACGCACAGGGGAAAGTTCCGGGCCATGTTCAAACTAGACCCAGGCTTTATAGATTTTCTAAGAGGGGCTTCGAACCAGAGCTGCTCAGCCAGAACATCAGATCTGAAGACGCTGACCAAATAATTACAAGGCTGTCGAATTCCTCCTTGGCAACCATACACGGGCATATCCCAGCTGTGAGCCCAGCTTTACCTCTTTAGGGTGACCGCCCTCAACCCCCCCTCCCTCTCCCTCCCCGCTCCGCTCTCCCAACGCCTCCCATTTTCCCCCCTCGCACAAACAAGTGCACTCAAAAACGATGCCATTAGCCCGAATGTGCTGCTGGCCAACCGTGCAGTGAGCCATCTTGTGCTCGGCGGCAAGGGCGAGGAAGGACGAGATGCCTGGTCCAACATTAACTCTAGAAAACTCAACAAAATGACACGTCGAAAGATATTTTCATCACCTAGTAGGTTTTCTGGTGGTGGGTTTACTTGGCATGTGTCAAACCTTTTGATTGCACTCGAGCAAATATGGCACTCAGTGTGACAGAGCCGCACACACACCGCCACACCAGCTGCCTTGTGAGCAACACACCCAAGCACCGGTGAGGCAAGTGTTAGTCACAAAGCCGAGAACACATACAGTATACCTGCTCGCCTCAAAATGAGCTTAGGCAACAGCGAGGCCACTCCCGTGGAAAATTGACATAATGTCACTGGGTGTGGCGCAATGACAGAAATGTCTGATGGAATTTTCATGAGCAAAATACCCAGCGCAGCTTGATTTGTGAATCTCTACACCACGCCCCCTCTCTCTGATCAGTTTGATAGAACTCGAAGGGAGCTTGGGTCTTACCTTGCGTGGCGAAGTTGACTGCCAGCAAAGTAGTCAAAACTTTGCTGAAGTTCTCCCCGGTGTACAACCACTCCGGTTCAAAGCCCTGAAAGAGAAAACAAAGAACGTGGCATCACAGAACCACCTACACATCCCAAACTCAATCCAACTGAAAGGATTTGTACTCGTCGTACAAAATTGAAAACCGTATGCAAAAATACTGAATATTCCTGTGACAAGTCAAGAGATAAAAATGTACACAGTGAGGAAGAGCCATGTTCTGATCGCGGCTTGTTTTGGAGCCAGACAGCGCCCGGCTTGTTCACAAAAACAGAACATGCACTGATAGATTCACACACACTCAAACACACAGCTTGCTTGCTCACTCTTTGTC
Source organism: Carapus acus (assembly GCA_900312935.1). Taxonomy (NCBI): domain Eukaryota; kingdom Metazoa; phylum Chordata; class Actinopteri; order Ophidiiformes; family Carapidae; genus Carapus; species Carapus acus. Next base: position 5,215 of record OMPJ01034631.1, on the reverse strand, counting down.
AGACGGCTATCTCCTTTCCTCCTTGGGGTAACGTTTCCCATTTTAAATAAAACATCTTTACTATGGAGTTTGAGTGGTACTTCTTGGGTAATGGCTCCGCTATGACCTCATTCGGAGCTAAAGCAACCGTGACGGGTTCCATCTGTGGAACTACGCACAACCCTTAGGGGTGCATTACTACTTGTATCAAAATGTTGTGTGGGAGAGAGAAATGCAAGGTGGTTGGCAGCCATTGTCCAGTCCAAGTGAAAACTTAGACCTCCTCATGAAAAACAATGAGAATCATCTGTCTTCTGCTAGCTATTCTCGGGAGCAAATCCCATGGTAGCTGGACATAAAAACAAACGGAAAAAGGACTTGAACTTGTGAGAGACAACAAATATGAGACTTTTTAGCTAAAATTGGAGGTGGTGACTTCATCGCTCTAACATTTGGACATTAAATGAACATTTGAAGCCATACTGCACAGGGGCACGGCTAACTGCTAACACTGTACATGCTAGCACATGCTAATAGTTCAGCATTTTGAAACAACATCTTCTTCAAAGCATCAAGGGGTCGGCAAAGGTGACATCACACACAAACATCAAAACACTGCTATAGTAAAAGGAGGCAATGGCAGCTCTGTTGTTATTTTGTTTATGCAAAAATTGTTGCATCTTTGCATAGCTACATCAGTGACATGATACAGTATTAATGCATTTACTTATCAGGGAAAAGTTAAGGGGAAGTCAGTTCTACGGGTACGTTCACCTGGAAAGCTATGCATGTTTACTTTTGACTTGATGATGACTGAAAACAAAATGTTGAAGAATCGTTAGATTTAACTGCCACATTTATTTTGTTTTGTAATATTTACTTGTCATCCATTCCAATGCAGTATATCAGCATGGCTGTTTGACTTAGATTTACATTCAGAACATTTCTGAGACTTTTCTGTCAATGTATTTACATTATACTCGATAAATGAAATAAACAAACATCTGCTGTAACACTAACCACCACACTACAAACGGGACCCCACAACAAAAACAACCAGTTTCTGGCGCTTCCTCTTTCCTGCGTCCGAGTGCAGAAGTGAAAGTCGAATGACTGCTCTCTTTGTGTAGTCACAGGACGAATGAAGAACATTTTCTGTGGTCCAGGAAGAATAAAGGTTGTATAACCGTGATCGTACTGACCGAAGAGGATGGGCAGGGCCCAGCGTCAGCACCATGGAAAACCTCCGGGCTGAAACATTTGACAGTGACTCTCCAAAAACCTCTGCCCAGTGAGCTACCACCAACCATCTAATTATGGGCTCAGGGCAAGGTTTTGTTGGATGAAAGCAAAAATGGGGGGGGACCTCCCAGACATAAATAGGCTAGCTGGGCACCACTACTGAACCACTGGACATTGCAGAGAGCCAGGCGTTCTGACTCAATTAGCTTTATAGAGACCAGAAAAAAACTATTTATAAACGCTGTCCAAACTCAGCAGGCTGAAAACGCCCTATCTGTACCTTTTTTCTTTCTTTTTTTTTTTTTTTACTTCAAATGCACTACTAGAACTCAAACCTGGTGCACACTCATTTTTGTGGCAGGGATGCTTTTTAACAAGCTGCAGCAAATATCAAATCCACTGGACAGCTAAGCGTACAAAGAGGTAAACATTCTTCTAGTGTCAAGTGATGACAGGCTGGTCAGACCAGCAGTTCCCGCACTGTTTCTCCATTGATGGGGACTGAATGACAGGTCTGCAGGTTTGTGTATACAATGTCAACACCCAACATGGAAGTATGAAGAAAACGTGACACAAGACAATAAGTAGTGTGTAGGGTCTGCAAGCCTCTGAGTGTGTGTCAGAGAGAGAGGCAGAGCGAGTGGGAGAAAGCGAGAGAAACTACTGTGGACGAGAGGGGGGCGAGTATGGAGATTAGAATCTGTCCGGACAATAGCAGAGGTCAGATCATGCGATCACCATCTCTCAAACAAATCTTTAAAGTGAAGGGGCAACTTACCTCCACTTTCAGGGTCGAGCATCCTCTCAGAAACTCCCGAATGTTAGAAAGGCATTCAGCTTCTGTCCTGGGATCCTGACAATACTGAGCACACCAACACGAAATAAATATATAAACATTCACTGTACCTTGGCTCACTATGACAGATAGCAATCTCACTTCAACCCTGAGGCAAGGTCTGATCCATGAGCTAGATTACTTCGGCAGCATAAAAAAGGGCATAAAAGCAACGATCGTGTTTAACTCCAAATGTTATGAGGCAGTTCGCAAAGTAACTGATGATACTGCCTGCGTCTCCTTCATGCATACATAACCATTAGCACCGCCTGAGCGGCAAGTTGAATAAAAAAACAACAGAATAAAAAACATCCGCTGCACACTGTCAGATTAAAAGCCCTTCTTGTTGCCGACACATCTCCCGGAAGTGAGGAACAATTGTTTATTTGTACTCCACCACACTCTTATATAGCCTCCGCAAGGTGATTGTGGGGAACAAATTAAAGCAGCTGGCAACAGAGTTATCTTTACAAACGGAAATTCCAGCGTTTTATTTTTAGAGACATTGTCACCGTCTTTTCCGCTTTAATTGTAATGGTTTCCGGTTATGGTGACGTAGTTCCATCAACTTTACATTGGGAAGAGACAAGCTCCGAGGAGGAAGTGACGAACTCTTCGCAACTGTTATTTATCGCAATCAACTTTTGTCATCTAAATAAAAATTGACGTGATATTTGACGTCTACAAAGTCATTATCGACACTTGAATTGGCTTTAAATGCAGTGTAGGGAGGGATATGCTGCGTGGACTCTGCTAACCCGGCTGTGTGCAGTATCACGGCGGGAGCAAGAGCCCGATTCCCCCTTCTCGTCGGTGGCGGTTCACGTTGTCAAAGAATGCGGAACATTTTGCTGACTTAAGAGGACGCCGCATCTCGTTATTACTCCTTTCAGAATTGGCTCACTTAACAGCCACACAGGAATTCCCGCAATGATACCTTTAAGAGGATGGCTTAAAAACGACAAAACTATTCGTGCCCGCTGTGAGAAAACAGGCCTGCAGCGTTACGGCCAACTTCCTGGCCGTATCAGTTTCATCACACCCCTCCCGTTCGATCGTCCGCCTTTTGTTTATTTAAGATAACTTCAAAAACTGACGAGCGATAGGCCGGATCACCTTTGGAGTGAAGCCAGGTACGAGCCTTTCGGTGAGCTTGCACAGGACGACCCCATCCTTCAGCGATGTTTTGAGAAACTCCTCCGGGTCCGCTATGTTCTTCTTTGGCGAGCAGAGCACACCTAAGGAGATGAGCCAAGTTACCGTCTGCTCCTCTGGGTTCATGGCTGCGCCAAATCGACCATTGCCTAGGCGTGCATTGCTCCACGGCCCCCCCTGAATCAAAAAAAAAAGTGGCGGCGTGTTCCGTGTATCAATATGCAACTCACATCCGCACTTCTGCCAGAAGTTAAAAAAGAGGCGGTAGAGGGTGAGGGGGTGGAGGGGGAGAGAAGGAGGGTGTGGGCACAGGGTGCAGTTCCTATCTACACCACTGACATTACCCCCTACTGGTGACACAGGCACCCCAATTGTCACTGTACAGTGATACACAAACCGCCCACTGCACGTACAGTATTGGATGTCGTTTTTGTTGTGCGATCACACCGTTCGGTAATACAAACAGGGCGATCACAGGTTTTCTCCAGAAATGCATGTGTATGTGGCTGATAGGCTCATGATTGGTCCTGGTATTGTAATAATATTCATTCGGGGAATACTGGATGTGGGTTTGATCTTTTATCTTTCAGGCCTCTGCACTCCCTGTACTATTATCCGTGAATTAAATCCCTAACTACACCCATGAACCCTCTCTGCGATCTTCCTCATCTCATCCTACTTGGCAGCTCCATCTCCAGCAATCTTTGTCCAGTACATCCTCTGTGCCTCCCTTGCACATGACCAAACTACTGTATCTCAGTCTTCCTTCTTTGACCTTATCCCCAAACCTCTCCCCCTTTGTTGTTCCTCTGAGGTCCCCATTTGTATCTTGTCCAACCTGGTTACTCTCAAAGAGGATCTCAGTATTTTCATCCCTGCCATCTCCAGCTCAGCCTCCTGTCTCTTCGACAGAGCCACTACACCAAACAATAAGGTCACTACCATTTTAGAAACTTTCCATTTCATTCTGGCTGCTATTCCTCTATGACAAAGGACTCTGAACTCTCTCATCCTCCCATGCCAGCCTATCTGGATTCTATTCTTCATCTCGTGCACTGTCCATAACTTTGGGGAGTTAACATAAGATATTTCAACTTATCCCTCCTCACCATCTCTACACCTTGTAACTTCACCTTCCCACCTGCTTTATTCTCATAGACATACAGTTTCTTTTAAATTGTTCAGTCGAGAAATATCGGACATATTTAGATTTTGTGATGCATATAGGTGCCTCACTTGTGCAAACGGACTATCCAGCGGTCCTAAGAAAGGAAGAGAACCTGAGCCAGGAAGTGATGTAGGGCGCAAAGCATTTGAGTAGTAAACAATCTAACAGCACGATTGGGGGGGAAAGCTTAACATAGAAAAAGTCAGACTCCTAGTAGAAGTCAGGCTCCTCTTCATTGGCTCGTGGAGCCAATGAAGAGGAGCAACGAAGAGGTGCGAGTACTGATGGACACATGGTCAGACGATACAAATATCGCAGTTGGTGATGAATAATAAGAAAAGCGAGGTTTTCCAATTGTTGAGTGAGATGTCGAGACATGGATTTCACAGGTTGGCCCATCAGTGTCGCATATAGGTTAAAAAGCTGCGACAGCAACATGTCAGGGTCAGTGATTCGTTACGCACAAGTGGTGGCTCGGCGAACGAGAAAGATAAGTTCGCATTGTACATTGACCTCGAAGCTATTCTCGAACCTGAACCCTCAAGTCCACAAATCGTTGTTGAGTATTGCAAGGAGGAGGTTCCTTGGCCGTCGCCACCAATAGGACCAACTGACATATCTGACGGCCCCATTTGTCAGGAGTCTGACAAAATTGGTAAGTGTACTCCTGTCTGCATGCGAGTGTGTGATGTGTGTTTGATGTCATCAGACATCAGGAATAATTGAAGTGCACAAAAACTTTTAGTATGTTACTTGCCTGAGGAGCACTACCTGCTCCATCCTGTTAAGCGCCTTGAGATAACTCCTGTTATGATTTGGCGCTATACAAATTAGAT
>OMPJ01034629.1:0-12983 GCA_900312935.1 Carapus acus | reverse complement strand
AGGGAGGATAGATGGGTGAGGAAAGCAGCAAAGTCATTTAAAAAGTCACTATTCGGTTTAGGGGGGCGGTAGACAGAAGCAATGATGGTTGGAGTGGGACCAGACAGCTTGCAGACAGTGGACTCAAACGAACTGGAGATGGGCACAGACACCGGTGCGACTTTCCACTTCTCGCGGTAAATTATCGCGAGACCGCCACCGCGACCGGAGCCACGGGGTTGACAGATGTAAACAAACCCACTTGGAGTGGATTCATTCAGCTGGGAGAAGTCGTTGGGCTGTTGCCATGTCTCTGTTAAGCAAAGAAAGTCTAGCTTACGGTCAGTGATGAGGTCCTGGATGAGATGTCCCTTGCTGGTCAGTGAGCGGATGTTGAGCAAAGCGAAGTTGAGTGATGTGTTGTCGCAGCTGGAGCAGGTGCTAGCCGACCGGGCTAGGTGGGCTAACACGCTGTGGTCGACAACCCGGCTGGTGAAGCGTGGAGGGCGTCGAGAGCTGGACCAGATCGATTTTATTGCTGTTGAGTTGTTATGGTGGAAATTTCGGCGGGACCCTAAGTGGATGTATCTCCGGCGGGGCTGGAAGGTGATGTCCGGGTGAAGGTGGAGAGCCTCTGGCTTAAGTCCAGGCAGATGACAGCGCAGCCGGAGCAGGTCAGTGGCCGAGTATTGCAGTGAGCCCGTCACTGCAATACTCAGTTCATTCAGCTCAACTGGCACCCGCATTTTGAGCAGGGGCTCAGGTAACGTCGATGACCAGAAAAAGACGCCAGGTGAGGCTCAAACCAAGGCAGGACAGGTGAGCGGCGAGCAGCGGCAGCAAGTTGCGCCAGCGTTCACTCGTCGGCCATCTTGAGTTCGTGTAATCTCCCTCTCCACTCTACCCTCACTCATGAACAAGACCTCAAGATATTTGAGCTCTTCCGCTTGAGGCAGGATATTGTCTCCGACCCAGAGGGTGCAAACCACCTTTTTCCGGTCGAGAACCATGGCCTCAGACTTAGGGGTGCAGATTCTCATCCCGGCCATCTCACACTGGGCTGCAAACCGCCCCCGCACATGCTAGAGGTCCAGGTCTGAGGGCGCCAGCAGGACAACATCATCTGTAAAAAGCAGCTATGAGCCCCTGTGGTCCCCAAACTGGACCTTCTCAAGCCACTGGCTGCACCTAGAAATCCTGTCCATATAAATAATGAACAGGACCAGTGACAAAGGGCAGACCTGCCGGAGGCCAACATGTACTGGGAGTACATCTGACTTACTGCCGGCAATGCGGACCAAGCTCCTGCTCAGGTCGCACAGAGACAGCACAGCCTTTAGTAGGCGGCCATGGACTCCATACACCCGGAGTACCCCCTACGGAGCAACGCGAGGGACTCAGTCGAATGCCTTCTCCAAGTCCACAAAGCACATGTGGACTGGTTGGGCAAACTCCCATGATCCCTTTTGCGCCCTGCATAGAGTGTAGAGCTTGTCCAGTGTTCCACGGCTGGGACAGAACCCGCAATGTTCCTCTTGTATCCAAGTTTCGACTATTGGCATGATTCACCTCTCCAGTACCCACGAATAGACTTTCCTGGGGAGGCTGAGGAGTGTGATCCCTCTGTAATTGGAACACACCCTCTGGGCCACTTCTTAAACAGAGGGACCACCACCCCGGTCTGCCAGTCCAGGGGCACTGTCCCCAACTGGGATGTTGCAGAGGCGTGTCAGCCATGACAGCCCTGCAACATCCAGAGACTTGAGGTGCTCAGGGCGGATCTTGTCTATCCCTGGCGCCTTGCTGTAGTGACTTCAGCTTTAGTGATGAACGAATCCACCTGTGTCCCCAACCTCTGCTTCCTATGAGGAAGACATGCCAGTGGGATTGAGGAGATCCTCAAAGTATTCCTGCCATCGCGCGACCACATCCTAAGTTGAGGTCAGCAGATCTCCACCTCCACTGTGAACAGTGTAGGTAGGGTACTGCTTTACCTTTCTGAGACGCAGGACAGTTCGCCAGAACCTCCTCGAGGTTGACTGATAGTCCTCCTCAATTGCCTCTCCAAACTCCTCCCAGACCCAAGTTTATGCTTCAGCAACAGCTGCCGTACGCTTGGCCTACCGATACCTGTCAAATGTCTCTAGAGACCCACATGCCAGATGAGCCTGGTAGGCCTCCTTCTTCAGCTTGATGGCATCCCCGACTTTCGGGGTCTACCACTGTGTTCGGGGATTGCTGCCCCAACAGGCACCCATGGCCTTGCGGCCACAGCTTCAGGCTGCTGCTTCGGCAATGGAGGTGGAAAACACCTAAATTCATCAATCTCTAGGTGCGTGGTGCTTTTTGCACACTACTGCTAGATTCACATTACTATTCAAAGAATCTATTTTTCTCATCGTTTGTCTCTCTTCAGTGCTTATTTTTATCTCTCCCATGCAATATATGAGGCTCTTGCAACATTTGAACTGATTGACTGTATATTGACCAAAAATTGCTTTATTTTAACGATACAAAAATAATGTACTTGCTTGCTTCACATTGTTATTATCCGTAGTGTTATCATGAAGATCAGTTATTTTGACAATCTTTCATCATTCCAAGAAAGGAATATGAAATACAGTGTTGACCTGAAGTTAAGACGATCCTGTATATAAGACCACTCTCTTTTTCCGAGACAGATTTTTGGAAAAAAGGACTTTTGGTGACGAAATCTTGTTTCAATTATGCAGAACATTTTTTTGAAAGTCCTAATAAAACATTGATAAAATTTGACATGGGGGAATAATCACACATGCCTTTGTGGTGGACCTCTTAACAATAAAGTCAGTGGAGATAGTTTAACTTTTTCTCCCTGTCACCTCAGACCATCTATGTCTTTAGTCTGCGAGCCGGCAGTTGATTTCACTCCGAACTATCCACAACTGTGCGGGCAATAACGAGGACCCTTTTCCATGAGAACATGCACCTTGGACAGCTGATTCTGCCGCGCTGCGACATTTTCAGCAGGAGAATCGTGCACACCTTGCGCCATTACAGGGACAACCACAGCAACAGCAACCGCCTACATCACTTCTGCTACCTACCCGCAGCACTTGGCCCGTCTGTGAAAACATCCTCCGCTATGAATCCGGTCAGTGGCGCAACGAAGGTTTGGGACCACTGGCATACACTGCTTCATCATCTCTTCCTCTGAATTATTCAGAGGAAATAGCAGCAAGGCTATTTACATGTTGGTAAATGTCATCTAAGCCGAATCGCATTGCTCTCCTCACCTCATGTGGCTCTTTTTCCAGGAGATGATGTGAAACACTGTGGAGACCAAGAACAAGGCACACAGGCCCATCCCATACACCCATGCCGTAATCCTTTCCCAGCCATTATCCGACAGCCGGTGAAGCAACGCCATGCCTACAAAGGCCGGCACAACGAGGGGCTGCATGGGCAACAAAATTAGCGCATCGTTAAAATGGCATACCAGAGCACATCTGCAGCAAAGTGCAGAGGAATCCGGAGTTATTGTGGCTGGTGAGAGATTACATGAGCCTGAGCAATGCGCCCAAACAAAGCAAATAACAAAACATCTCGGGTCTCTCACCGCGTGAGTGTAGCAGTTTGCAGCGTGCTCATAGCAGGTGGGCTGATAGCGGTGGTTTGCAGAGGCTGGCCTGTTCATAAACCTGCATCAAAAAAAAAAAAAGAAAGAAAGAAAAAAAAAAGATTAGGTGAGGTTAGTGGACCTCCTGACTAAACATCGTCACCAACAATGCATTTTGTCCATTCAACTGAAAACTGGCAAACATCTGCATGGAAATGCAATGAAGACAACGCCTTGAAAGAAATATCTCCTAATGATGTTTCCTGGAGTCATCAGGTGTTTCGGGTCACACAACAGCATGCACCCTCTCGCACGCGACCCAGCCACAGTTGATCAGGCCTGGACTTGTATGCCAGTGGCAACCACAAATTTGCCTGTTTCAGCCATAGCCACCTAGTGGCTTTCTCGGCAGCTTCACTTGCAGATGGAAGGCCCTTTTCTTTGCAGCCCCTGTAATGCCCAAACAACCAAGACTTTACAACCCACTTCTTTGGGAACATGGTATGTCCTCAAACCTTTGCCCCTGGATTCTTCAACCAGCTCATCATACTTTGCGTATTCCCTTTCATGGGCTTCCTCTATCTGCTCCTCAAGTTCCAGCATGATCAGCTGTTTTCAGGCCTCGGTGATGATCATGTCTGGTCAGAGAGGTGTTGAAGCAATGTGCTGGGGGAACCTCAGCTGTTTAGTCGGGTCAACATGCAGATGCCAATCAGGCGCTGCGTGGAGGAAGCCTGTCGGTGTCTGTGGACATGCCCAGGTCTCTCTCTGGCTTTGATGGAGGGGACTGCTTCGGAGCATTATGGTGTTTGCTGGTGCCGATGGCTGAGGCTATGCTCTCAGCAATTACCTTGAGAACCTGGCCATGGCACCAGCTGTAGCGACCATTGGCCAGGGCGCAGATGCTGGGGGGATGTTATCACGGAGGACAGGAGGGTGACTCGCCCATGGTTGGAGGTTTGATTGGCTTGGGGGACATTGTAGACTGCCTGCATCAGGAACCAGACGCGTTGGTAGTCTGCCAACATGATGTTTGACTTTGTGCTGCAAAGCGCTTTCCAAGCTTGTCAAGCTCCTTACTGCCGGAGTCCTACTGCCCTGTCCCCTCACTCTTTTGCCATACCTGCACAAACCTCTTCCTGGAACAGATGGTGTCTCTCCTTGCCCCGAGCCCATAGCTGACTAGGGTTTGGGGGAAATAGCCCAAGCCTGCTCCTCCGGTAGTTAAGACTACCAGTGCCCTTTGCCTTGGGCATGACTGCGCCACCTCCACTGCTTTCTAAGCCTTCCACTTTCTTCCTGTCCTGACCTCAATTACGGCTGAGGACACCTTGTAGTCCTTGGAATCCTTGTACTGTAAGGCTTCTCTTGTACGCACCACCTGTGATTTTTCAGTGAGCCCACTGAAGAGTAGCTGGAAGGTGTTACTTTGCAGAACAACGCAGCGCTGTTGAGGCCAAACCACCTCCGAAGAAAGCCACCTATCGAGAGATTCCATGGGTGCTACAGGGCCTGTGTAGACATTTAGACGTTTATTTTGGACTTGAAAAATATCATGTACATGTCGCTCTTCTACTACTATAGTTACTATGATTGTCACCTAACAAACTGTTAAGCAAAAGATGATGACTAAAACACATAGAACAGGAAGCATTGAGACAACATGTGATAGCATTAGATGCTGCTTTGTGGCGTTTCAACATATACGTCAAAAGAATGTATGTTGCAACTACATCAATTTCCCTTCTTTGAGGACAGGGAAATTAATCATGCTAACATAATTCCGCGATCCACTACCTCTGAAGATGTTTGTTGTCATAGTTGATGATGCAATATATCGCGTAGTGATGTCGATGTCAGTTTTAAGTTAGGATTTCTCCGACATGTTAGTGTATTCATTGAGGTAGCCACCTCGCAACAACAACGGTGCATACGGAATAGGGTGGAAGAGGTCGTATAGTCACTTGCGGTGAAATGTACGCAAAATATGCTATATTCAATGCCTTTGTATGTCAAAGTAACTTCAACTCTGTGGTCAAGGGTAAAATATTGAGATAATCGAAAAATCTTTCTTTCACTCACCTGTGAAAGCTTCTCACACTCTTCATTTTTTAGCCGTCAGCGGGGAAAGTGTACAACAACAAAAAACTGGACGGGCGCACGTAGGGGAGGAAATCACTGGAAAACTTTCTTCAAACAAATAGAGCGGAGCGAACTGAGTCTGCGGTGTATAAAAAAAAAGAGAAGAAGAAGAAGAAGCCCCTGTGGCCCGGCTAGCCGGCTTGCATGCTAACTTTCACTCGTGAGGCTCATCGCAATATCTGATTGCCGGTGACATTAATACTACATTTACGGCGCCTTTTTCGCAACACCATGATGGAACAAATACTGTCTACGAACCACTCATTTGAGGCTAAAAATACATCGATGATCACCGGCGACGGGCCAAACCGGCCTTTAACAACGTCAGTGAGGACCGACGGCGGATTGCTTCCCACATGATTTCCTACATTCCCCTACCCACAACAACGACGAGAGACAGTTTGACTGACACTAAATTAAGCCAATCATGTACCGGAATACTGAAACTAGACCTATCACACACAAGATAGGCGTTTCACTTTGTGAGAGGTTCTGATTAGCCACATAAATAAAAAGCTAAACATCAGTGAGTGTGTTAATGACTTAATACATAGGGAGATTTGTACACGCTATCTTTATTTGTACACGATTTATTCACGTTGGTAACGTATATAAAGATTCTTGACGATTTCGCTATGTATACGATTAAGCTATGTATTGTTGAACAATACATAGTTAAACAATCGTCACGTTTCTTTTGGGTATGGAAATCAAAAACAATGTCGCGACCTCTCTCAGACAAACAATAACATATAAAAAAAAAATTGACCCTTTCCCTATCCAAATAACCTTCCTCAACTTTTTTGTGTTTTCGACCCATTTCGTGACAACCTGAGAGTATTGTTATTCGTCATTTTTTGGTACCTTATCTTTTGTTAGGGTTTGTTGTAGGGGAGAGGGTTTCGCTTTGATGCCATTTCACAAGAATTCCTTTTTGATTTCTAGCTGGTGTTGTTAAGATTAACTATTTGAGATTGTTCTCAAATATTCAATCTTTACAGGCATATAGAGTTCAGTGGAAAGATACCTATCTCCATTATGGCTCTACCTTTACTTGCTCATTTTTGTCTCTCAGACTGCATCTTCACTGCAATAACCTACATCCAGTGGGTACACATTGTAGACATTGATCCACACAAGGATCTGATGAGCTCTTTACACGTTAGATGATAACATAATAATGTAATTTGATCTTTGAAACTGGTGCAAGACCATAGTGCAGTCTAAATTTCACAGGGTCACTGTGAAATTCACTGTGTCACTGTGTCATACCTGAACAAGCAAAAGTTTTCAGCTCTACAAGAAAATCAGGAATAAAACCTAAAGCACCTCATGGTGCAGAGATGCACCATGAGGTGCTTTAGGTTTTATCTCTGTTTGCATCTCTGTTTGCTTTAGGTTTTATCTCTGTTTGCATCTCTGTTTGCATATGAGTGTGGTCTGCGAGGGGGACAACTAGATAATAAAGAGAATAGATCCTATTCAAAGGATAAAGAGGGGCTCTAAGGGGACAAAAAACAAAGGAACAGCACAGTGCTGGAGGCTTCCTTTCAGGGGTACAGTAACTCCTTGTTTCTGGCCAAGGTGCCTGTTTCTGTGTCAAGATCACACTTCTAACGTGATACAGACCTGAGACCTGTAGGTTATCATAGGCTCACTGTGGCTCAATATAGCAACCTGCTGTGGTGTAAACAATCTGGTGTTTCATTTGCACTGATCCCCCCCTGAACCCACCTCCTGCACCCTCCCAGGTCCTTGGGTAAGTCTGTCGTGAATGATGTTTTGACAGTGAATGACTGTGACACTTGCAGTGCTGGCAGCTGTATGATCTTACCTGGCTGTGCGCCACGCCTGCCGTCTCATCATGAATGTGACTTTTGGGACACATGGGGAACATGTGGAGTCTTTGCAATGATGATACGTTTTGTTTGGAGGCTCGTGGGCTGAAATTCACAGAGTACGATTATCTTGGGATTTATATAAGATTCTTTGTTTTGTTCTTTGCTTTTTTCCCCAATATTTGCTGCTATCAATACATAGCATGACTGTTAGCATCAAATAATTGAACTTGCAGTCTACATACAGTATACTGTGTTATCTGAGCAAGTAGCACTAAATGTGTTTTTTATCCAAACTCTGCGATCAGAGATCATGTCGCACAACAATTCTCATTTTTAGTTTCTGCAGCAGGACATGGTTCATCTAGTCACCCACTTCACAGGCCCAAGTAAAAGAATCTTAAGTTCCATGCCAAGCCATCACAGACTTGCAGGGCTCAATATTCCTAATTCTACAAACACCCCTGCAGTCTTCACTACCTTTGTGACACTTTTAGTATTCCTGCGTGGACACACAGAGGGGAGGAAGTGCTTTTAGAATAAAGGAGGCTTTATGTATACACGTGACCCAGGGTTAACCTCCTTTGTAATTGGTTTACTCTGTCATGCTTCAGTGTACAACACATCGCAAACCTCCACTGTGAAATACACTGAAATATTATGTGGTGCAACTGCAAAAAAAAAAAAAAAAAAAAAAAAAAAAAAACAAATGTAGGCATATAAAACTCACAAATAACCAACCTCTATGTAAATTTCGTGCAGATTAATGAAACTTTTAACCTCTAGACAGTTGGAAATTCAGAGAAGGTTCTTTCACACCAAACACACACAAATCAATTGTATGTCAGAGGCAATGCAAATCAGATGATTAACTGAACTAAAAAACTGAGCCTGACGTGCACCAGTGGAACGGTCACCGTCGCTTTTGGCCGTGGATTATAGACAAAGTGCACGCTCCTGTGCACAACCACATGCCTCCTTGACACAGGAATGTCCCTTTCAAATGCACCATAACGCCAGCTAGGCCAACTCCCAACCGCTGTATTCTCAGTGACTTCAGTTACAGAAGCACTGTCGGTAAAATATAATGGCTCAATCTCTGATAGAGGATGTTGGGGTGTGAGGTGGGAGGAGAATAAGACAGTAGAGTCAGTAGAGTCCTGATTATATGTGTGCTCATTCTACACATCCTTGTCTGGCAGATGAAAATTTCTGAGCCTCCTGCTGTGTCTCAGCAGTGGAGGAAGGGAATGGCATGCAAAAGGTTTTATTTGCAGTCTTGGAATGGGACAGGTCACAGAACAGTTATCACAGAGGGAAGTGAAACATTATTCATATTCTACGTTATTGACCTCATCCCAAGGAATCAGTTATTACGTCAGTAAATTGTGGTCAGTTTTCAAAACTTTCTGTTGGAAGCAAGTTTCTCTCCCTTTGCTCCTGCGTAAACCCCCCAGCTACTCCCTGTCCTGGGATTTACTGTAACGGTGTGTTGCCAGCACAACTTATGCAGGATGTAATTGACATCTGATTTAACAGGTATCTTTGGTGTGAATGCAAATAAACCCTGGACCGTTGTGCTATTTGCAGAATTTTTGTGGCTTCCAGGTAATACCAACTGAAACCAACTGTATGTCTCAGAAAAATCTGTGTTGTGGCACAAAAGCCCAAACCTACTGCCACCTTGATCTGATTGGTTGATAATACATAGATTCCTGGTTTGTTTTTGAAGGGACAACAGATGGCAATGAAATCAACCTTCAAAGATGAATATGAATAAAAAATGCAACTCTTGAAATGAAGACTTTTCGAGTCACTGTGGTCTGTTTTCATGGTAATGAGCACACCAGCCTTGACAGACCAACTGACTGACTCTTGAGTTTTGTGGACAGATGAGCAGGTGTTGCGACTATGGAATGGAAACAAATGGCAGTTTTGAAGATGATGACTTTGCAGGGATTTTGACAGAGGAAAAATAAAAATCATTTGGTGGGCAAACTTATGACACAGCTTCATACAGGGTTCAGATGTTCCATATCATCATCATCATCATCATCATCATCATAATCATCTTATAACAACAACAACAGCAATAATGATAATGATAACAATGGCAACAACAACAATCTCAATCAGAATGCCCTTTATTGTCATTATACAAGTATAACGACAATGGGGCGCTCTTCCTACAGTGCTAACAACAATTCGAATTAAATAAAAATCTAAATAGTATGAAATTTAAAAATAAGTGCACATTTTCTCTGTGTAGAATTCAAATATCAAAAATATAGAAGCAAGGAGATTGTTGTTGTTGTTGTTGTTGTTGTTGTTGTGGTGGTGATCAGTAGTAGTAGTTGCATTACAATTATCAGTATGGGTATTTTACAGTAACAAGTAGTTAATGTAAGGAAAAATAAAACTTAACAACAACTGAAATTACAATAATTGATCAATTCATTTATTGATCAAGAAAATTGAGAAATAGTAACAGCAAAAACAGTAACAGCAATAATGATAACAATTATGTAATACTTTTTATGTTTTTATTCCTGGCTTTTAGAATCTGACTTTAAAATTAGTTTTCTTTTCACCTTTGTAAAGCACACTGAGTTGCCTCATGTATGAATTGTACTGTATCAATAAACTTACGTTTATTCATTCATTTTCATGAATCTGATTCTCTTTGAAATCTCTTTATTTCCAGAATAGTGATGCTGAATGCGAGGGACTGTGAGCGCATTCTAGAAAAAGAAATGCCCACACTTGACTGTTAGATACCTGTACTTCTAAGACAGTATGTATTAAAACAATTTATGTTCACTGAATTCTGCAGTATTTTGATGCACAATGTGTCATTTTTGCTTAACCCCACAGGGGCTCTAATACAATACAATACAATACAATTTAATTTGTATAGCGCCAAATCATAACAGGTAATCTGTCCTTAATTTGACAATAGTAGTGTTTGGGTGTCTGCAGCTCCGCTCTGCTGGCCTGCAAACTTGCAGTCGATATTTCTGAATGTGTGACTCCAGGTACTCACTACTCAACAAAGTCTGAGCTGGTTTGCAGTGAAACCGTCCCATGGTTTTGCTTCCACCCACAGCGCCCCAAGCCAGGCCGAGGCCATGCAGTAGCTTAGCCTTTGTCTATTTAGTCATTAAACACAGCCATCGTGTTTACACAAAACACTGCTTGTCTCTATTGCGTATGCACGCACCATATCTGTTGCAATACAAGAGCAATAATGATACAACAGCCCATGAAAGATAAAGGAAAAAGGTTAGCACGGGCCACTCCCCGCCTCCCCCATCTTTCTCCTCTTCTTCCCTTCTTGCTTTCGACGTTGTGATGCTCATATCTTTTATCATTCCCAACAAAACATACTATAGTCTGAACACATAGATGACTGTTGTTTTTTGCCAGACCAGAGTGAGGAAAGTGGAAGGAACATTTGACGATGCCGATGGCTATTTGGTGATGATATCTCAGTTGTGGACGATTCTGAATACCATTTCAGTTCCCTACGTCATATCTGAGTGGTGATAGCTATGGAAGGCAATTCAATGCATCGTCACAAAAAAAACAGAATCTGTGGTGATTCGACGACTCAAAGGGAGACGGGGCGACAAAAGTGTAGGCACGACACGTTTTTTGGGACTAAAGTTACTGTCCCAACGCCTGCGTCCGGAAAGTCCCATTACTGGTCCTGACATTTGTTCCAAGCCGACTGACCCCGGGTATTGGAGCTCCTCCTGGTAAGGAGGGATCTCTCACACACACAAAAAAAAACACACTTGCATGCACAGTCACACACATGCACACACAGCACTTCAAGACCATCACTACGCCACTGTCCCTTAGCTTTGAAGTCAGGGGTTGTGCAGGGGAAATCCTGCCATGGTCCTCATGTGATGAAAAGATTACTCAACGGGGGACAGAGGGTGAAAAAGACCCGTATGTACAAAAAGTGAGAGTCATATTAACAAACTGAGGTGGTCAGGGGTCCTTTTGGAGCCTTCAGACCATGGTGCTCTTCTTCTCCTTACAGTCTGGTTGCGGCGGCTCATGGTAGGTGGTGATCATGTTGCTGGCATCCCACCGTCCCATGGGAGCAGGAGAGCTCTGCATCACCACTAGCCTGATGGGAGACTGGATGGGCTGGGGGTCCGGGGCATACTCCTTGGTGGGATCTTTGCCTCGGCAGTCATACATGATGCACGATATCAGGAAGACAAGGAGCAAGATGACGTAGCTGGCGATGAGGATGCAAAGGTTCAAAGTGACAGGGTCAATCTCCTGGTAGTTCTCCAGAAAGCCCATGGTGCCCACTTCATGCCGGGCGACCCTCTGGCCCCTACCTATCCCCAAGAAGAAACAGTCCGTGCAGGCAGAGAACCTACTGACACTTCCGTCGTCTTCCCACTGTGCTCAGCCTGTGGTCCCGTCTTTCCGTCGTCTCCCTCTCAGATGATCTCAGCGAATTGTGATGAAAATACTTAAATCCACAATGCTTTTCTAACCTTGATTTTCTGCAATCAGTGGTTGAGCTTTAATAATTTAATCCTCACTTACCACTCAGCAACTATGGGCCCCTCGCTCCCGCATTCCTGCTCTGTGTTATATCATCCCCAGAATGGAGAGCAGCCATCATCGGTTTGAATCATCTCCTCTGCCCTGCTGACAAATTGAATGTCAGTGCGTACACCCTGTGTGTGAGTGTGTGTCTGCCCTGTGTGAGCTTGTATGTCGTGTAATCTTAATCTTGATTGTGAGTGGGGATTGCTGGAGAGAGCCATCTGGCTTAGCAGGGAGCAGGGAGCTCAGCAACAAAGTCTGCAGAGAAAAGGTTTGTATGCAGAAAGTCGTGCACAGGAAGGTCTGAACCGTGCGCAGCTTAATTCCAACACCACATTGAGACTATTTTACAGCTTAATCCAAATAAATGAGGGTGTGATCCCCATTTGTAACCTTTCAAAATGCCCAAAGGTAGGATTAAAAAGCAGAATTTATCTGGTTTGGCGTCAATGGACGCACGTAACTCATAATGTCATTTTATGGGGAGTGTTTGCCTCTCTAAAGGATGTGCAGTCAATATTGTGTTCAATTCAATTCAATTCAATTCAATTCAATTCAATTCAATTCAATTCAATTCAATTCAGTTAGTATAGCTCCAAATCATTACAAAAGTTATCTCAAGGCGCTTTTCAAGACGAAGTTACTGTGAGAGACTCAACACCTTGCCCCATTAGCAAGCACTAGGTGACGGTGGCAAGGAAAAACTCTCCTTTTGTGGGAAGAAACCTCGGGCAGACCAGGCTGCAGGTGGGCGGCCATCTGTCTTAACCGGTCGGGGGGAGGGAGAGTGAGGGATGAGAGAGAGACAGAGACAGAGGCAGGGAGGGAGGGAGAGAGAGAGGGTGGGG
>OMPJ01034627.1:3902-17440 GCA_900312935.1 Carapus acus | reverse complement strand
TTTTTTTTTTTTTTTTTTTTTTTTTTTTAGAAAGTTGTCGTGTGATAGCTTCTGTGTGTGGAATATACACAAAATAAAAAAGAAAACGGACATTGAAAGTGTAATTTTGCTCGCATCTTTTCTCATCCTCGCGCATAGTTTTGTTTTGTTGACTGTTTATTTGTGGAACAGGACCTTTTCCCGAGGGGATGGGATCCCTACCGTTGACCTTCTGAGGTTAGGGCCACATTTGTGGGGTCACTGGAAGGTCACGGTCTGTCATGCTCCTCAGAGGCCCGACAGTGTAAAAGCTATTATCTGTGTTTTGGTGGTTGCCGTGATAAGTAGGCTCCGTTTGCTCATTTGCGGCTGTTGGTTTGATTTATGGCTGCTTTCAGGCGGCGGTGGATTGGCTCACCTACAAATGGTCCCAAAGCAGCAGCTGCTTCAAATCCTTTTAACAAACAATGGTGTGGAGTTGACCCCACGTGACCCCCCTAACTACTGTTACGGCCTGGTTCTGGAGGAGAACCCGGGTGGTCGTAAGAGGCCAGCGAGAGGAACCCTTGAAAGTCTCCAGATAAGCAGCACATCTTCCAAAGTATTGCGGAGGTTGTACCATCTGAGCGAAAAATCCCCAAACCAGGGTTGGTTTTACAATGTTTAAGTTGTGTTTAGGCGTTGCCTGATTTCTGAAGCCTATATTTCATAATGTATAAAGCACAAGTGAAGTTTAATTTGATATAACTTTCAAGGGACAATGCAGTACAGGAGATTTGTTTCAGGAAATGACCTTTTCAGAGGCAATTTCAAACATTTTCTTCTTTAAATTACCCCTGGGAACTGCTCCAACCCACATCGGCCCCGCACAGTTTACGCAGGTAGAGAAAATGGATGGGCGGGCGGATGAATTATGAATGACGCCATAATCCCCGAAATCAGATAACTTAAAAACGCCCAGAAAAACGACCCGTCGTCGTCACGAGGGCCCGCGCTGGAATCCGATAGGCGGCAGTTAAGCCTAATCAAGCTTGGAAAGTCGTGCGGCATGAGCGCCGGGGCGGTTACATATGTTTCATCCGCTCCTGCTGCTGCCGCGCCAGAGGAGATACGCAGGAACTGGGAGAGTCTGGCTCTCCGAAAGAGTCTGGAGGAGTTCCCACCTCCGGTATCGGCGACCGGGTCCCCGCAAAACACGCCGAAACTTTGCCAGCAGCGCGTGTTGGTGACTCTGTTTGCTTTGGCAACAGCAGGTCGAGAAGAATGGGCGGTAAACAAAAGGTGCGATTCCATCTTCGGCTCTTGTTTCGGCTCATTGTTTTGAAAAGCGTCCAGGTTCGCTGAGTCACCGGGATGCCGCGATGAATCTTTTCCCGCCCACAGATCTGTGCAGCGAGGGAATCGCTGCTTTATCTAACAGTAGTCATTAGAGATGATTTCTCTGGAGATTCCCCCCGCCGACGTCGCGGTAATTGATGGTTGTCAGCCGGGTTACCGCCTGCACGCCGTTTGGCGGCCCGTCCTGATGTGGCAGTCAGGAGGAGGGGGGAGGTGAGGGCAGGATTCGACCCCCGGGGTCTCATCCAGGCCCCAACGATAGTGTTTTGATGGGGAGTTTACCTATTTCCGCCAGCCGAGGGTCAGTGGGAAGCGGGCCACTCGCCTCCTGCTGGATCTCCTCAAACCTTCGGTGTCATGAGTCAATGTGGACACCGAAGGCAGTGGTGGTTCGGTCTACGTAAACTCGGAAAGGCCCAGCCTACCGTTTAGATGTTTATCAAACCAGCAGGACTTCCCTGAAGGGATATTGCAGTCGGTATGGGGGTCAGAGGGTGTATCATGTGACCAATCACTTGACTACCTCCTTTTCCCCCCCAACCTCAAGCTCCAATTGCACTTCTTCTCCCTGGGATCCTTCTTTCCCCCTGTGTAGCGAGTTTCTGCCTGACCTGCTGCTGCTGCAGCGCCGCGGGGCCCCGTGTGAGTGTGTGTTTGTGTGGTCCACTCAGTCCCTTTGAGACATTGTACACCATGTTGCGCCATACAAATAAGCTCCCCTCGCCCTGATTGTGTGGACGATGGCGGCGTAGCGACTAACCCAGTTTATCCCTGCATCTCTGCTGGCTGCACTCGCTGCCCCCGACGCGCTCGCTGATCTCGGCGACCTCGCGGCCTCAGCGGGCGGCCGCAGTCCTGCTGCGGGAGCCATGTTTGTGAATGTAACATTTTGAATTCAGTGTCGAAGGGTTAGTGAATCTTTATCCATAGACCCCCACAGACAATGAACTATTCCCTTTATTTACATTCCTCTGTCTCAGGTTATTACCTTAAATTCTAGACTGTGGAGCACGCCAGTATATGAGGCACAGTTTATATAATGACCAATAACAGTAAAATAATAACAGTGTATAGTGGCTATATATGAAAATATCATTTTGTGTAAACTGTGATGGATTTCTTCCCTAATTTTTCTTTGAACCACGCATCTGTGTACCAATTTGTTAGCAGCTTTTGAGGGGTAGGATTTAAAATCTTGTAGACGACTTTGATTACAAAGTTTTTTGTTTTTGTGTTGTTTTATTTTGCTTTTTTGTACTGGGTTAAGTGAGAGTCAAGCGTGAGGGTCTTTTGCGTGGGGCCGCCATATCACACAAACAAGACTGGTGCAAGATACTGAACCAAAGGAGCGGTGCTCTGCATCAGAGGCAGGATTATCTTGGATTAGGTCATTGTATTCAGTATCATAGCAAAGTATTTCTGGGTCTTTGGGCTGGAGTGGAACCAAGGAGACAGTTGAGACAAAGTACAAAGGCGTCTCCGACCAGCGAATCGAACAAAGTTAGTCACAAAAACGGCCAGTCAGATGTATCGCAAACAGCTGGGGATTCCTACGCAGCAATCGGGCTCCCAGGTGGAGATCTGAGCTCCTTATGATGGCCTACTTCAGCTCTGCTAGTTGTGATTGTGAGCCCTGCGTTGGCCTCGCTGTCCTCCATCTCCATGCCAAGACATCAGGCCACTTTTCTTCCCCTGTCTCTGCTGTTTTTCCCCGGCCTGCCAAAAACACTGTCTGTTGTCCCGCAGGAGTCTTTCCTGGCCGCCTGCGATTTGGCTCCGGCCCACCGCGTCGGCGTCGGCCATGTAATTCCCCCTGACAAGCCGACGGTTAATTTTCATCCACCGCCGCCGCCGCTGAGTTGGGCAATTTGGGTTTTGTGAGATTGTCCCCTTCCCGTGTTGTGTTTGCGTCTGATTTGTCTGCCTCCGCCGTTTTGGTGGCCGCGGCGGTGCGCGCTCCGAGTGCCTCTAATGTTCGGGTTGGCCTCTCGCGTCCGTCTGTGTCATCTTTGGAAGTGGTGTTTGCGTTGCGTTCGTGGCAGAGCTCGGCCTCAAACCCGACGGATTGTGCAATCTCTCGCTACGCTAACGTGGTAGCTGTGCTCGAAATGTGCCATGAGGTTTTTTCCACCCCCAATTTCACTTTTGATGTATAAGTTTCATTTCAAATGGTCTCGATCAAATGATATGTGTTCTAAGTCTGAGTTTGTAATTGGGAGAAAATGTCTGGAAAGTGAAGCTGGTGGTGGTAACAAAGTGCAGCGCTCGTGACATAAATGTCAACATTCCTTTGGGCGGCCATATTCATTTGGTCGTTGGCAAGGTTGAGAACTGAGGGTCACCAAACTTGAGGTTTTTTTTTTTCTTTTCCCTTTTTCTTTGCGGTGTGAGACGTCGGTGATGAATGCGCTTGAAGAAAGAGCAGCGCAGGTTGCGAGAGGAGAGATCCAGCACATTTACAGGCCATTAGGCTGACGGGAAACCACAGTTCCTCCATTTCTTTTCTATAAATTCAACATAAATCTTCGCCGTTCCACCTCAGGTAAAGGCCAGAAAAGAAATGCTCCTGGTGTCGAAAGGCTGTGAAATATTTCTCGAACAAAAAAAAAAAGAAAAGTGACATTAATACTAGACTGGACGTACCAGCCGGCGACCCCGAACGGCAGCGGGAGGACGGAGATGACACGTTGACGTCCGGACTGATTCCTGCGGCCGCCTCTCTGTCTGCATCGCTGCCTCGGCAGCGGCGGAGTGACAGGATGAGGGTGATTTGTCCACGACCAGCAGTCCCTAATCCCTACTTAATTCCCCCTTTCATTGTTTGTAATGCTCTGATTCCCCCTGTCCAGTCCAGTTAGGCCCGAGTCAAAGTACCGACCCGCGCCAGTTTAATCCTTAAATCAACGGCCTAGGCCGCTCTGATGGGTTGTTGGACGGCGCCTGTGCCAGGCTGCGGTGGTTTATCGGTCCTGCGCGGCCGTCCAGGGAGGAATATCTCCACAACTGCTCCAGATTGTTGTCGCGACCACTTGAGATGAGTGTAGCCACGGTAGCGCGCGAATGCTAGCAGCCAGCGCAATGTGCGCGTACGTGTGATGTAATGACATCTTTTTGGTCTTGGGGGGAGGGGTGTTCTGAATTTTGGACCAGGTGCAAATCATTTGTTGTGCGGTTGCAGACGTTGGTGTGACAAAAAAGTAGAAAGTAGATATGCACATCTGTTGCGATCCATTTTGCTGCTCATTATATAAAATCGTCCAGAATGATGTTGGCAGTGGCAGAAACCTCTGGGATTTTCTTCCTAGAAGAAAGAACGCTTAAGCGCTCGCTGTCAGAGGCGCTTTTGGACCACGAATTTAACTGGAAGAGCATCAGCGACGCACAATCAGTAGACCCCACCACCCCCCAGGGAGAGGACGTAGTAATGAGCATGTGATCATGGTTACAACATAGCAAAACGCCCAAAAGTATTATTAGAGAGGCGTCCGCCATGTCTTTCCAAGTGTGTGTGTGTGTGCGTGTGTGTGTGTGCGTGTGTGTGTGTGTGTGTGTATATGCATGATGTCAATACTTTGGAAAATGTTTTACAAATGACTGGACGCTGCTCTGAAAGAGTGGTTGGACTTGGGGTGGGCAAACTGCGGCCCGTGGGCCCCATCAGGCCCGATGGTCCTCTTGAGCCGGCCCACCAAAGATCTGTACAGAATTCGCAATTTTGACTGCATTAAAAACAAACAACAAAAACTACAACAACAAAACTAATTAATTATCAATTATTATTATTATTGTTTACTATTGAGACAGAGATGTTTGCCCACCCCTGATTTGGAACGTTGATGATGTCACCAGCGTGCGTCATCCTCTTTGACTCAAAACTGACAAACTGTGTGTTCCCTCTCTTTCAGTCCTGTGTGCGAAGAACCTGGCAAAGAAAGATTTCTTCCGTAAGTACCACTTCTTCATCTTCTCCCCCTTTTTCTTCCGTCCCTCCCAGCGCCTCAGTCGATAGCAGCGGCGCCGTTGGGGTATGGCGTAGCCGCCTCCTCCGTTTTCCTCCCCAAACTTCTATTCATTCAGCCTGACCCCCGGATTGCAAGTAGAGAGGGATGGAGGCGAACCTCAAAGAAGGCAGCGCACAGGAAAAAGAGAAAGAAAAAATAGAACAGGGGGGGAAAAGCTGTCATGTCCCATCATGCCTCTTTTCCTTGAGGTGAAAATGTAGAGAAATGAATACGTAGGTTGTTATGCTAAGCGGCGTCTCGCTACGTTTGTGTTGTATTTTTGTAACAATGAGAATATAGAAAAGTAAGAGCAGCGCCAAACCGCAACGCTAAGATTAGACGTAATGGGACAACGTACGCACACACACGCACACACACACACACAAATCCCAGCCGGACCCACGGGGGGCGCTGATGGCTATCAGAGGTCACTGCCGGGAGGAAATTGTACCGTTTGCTTTGCTGCTCCTAATTTGCCGTCCATTTTTAGCCGCCGGCCTTCTCCTCTGCCTCGCACGGCCTCACCCTCCTCTTCCTCCTCCTCCCCCCCTCCCTCCCAGCGAGGATGTATTATTTGACTCCACAGACGAGACAGTTTTCGCAGAAGAAGAGCCGCCGACAGCGAGACGCACATTTCGCCTTAATTGCCAAATTATGGTCTTGTTAAATGCGTGGAAGAGCGACAGACTGTGTGCTCAGGGATTCGGCCCCTCGCGGATGTGCAGGCTGTGGACGAAAATCATGTTTTACAAACACGCGCACACACATGCAGGCACACACACACTGTGTGGACATGCAGATGCAGGGAGGGAGTAAATGTGACAGAACAGGTTTGGCGCAGTCCAGGTATCTGTGCTCAGAGGCTCCAACAAAACACACACACATAGGCAAAAAAATATGTACACACACACTCACACACACACACTGAAGCATGACAGGGTTGTCTCAAAGCCAACCACGCGTGGAAAACTCAGTGTTTCTAACAATATGTTTTTTTTTGTGGCTGCTTACATTACATTTTAGTTTTTACTGAAGATGTGCCAAATCGTGTTAGCGATCCAGTCAAAACACCGTCGTCTGTTGAGGCCGGCGTCCATTCTTTTGTCTCCCACCACTCCTCGCCTTTGTGACCCCAAACATGGCGGCCGCCCCTCCTCCTTCCCCGCTCACGTCCTCCTCTCCTCCTGTGTTATGGCTCCGCAGGTCTGCCAGATCCCTTTGCCAAAGTGGTGGTGGACGGCTCGGGGCAGTGCCACTCCACCGACACCGTGAGGAACACGCTCGACCCCAAGTGGAACCAGCATTATGATTTGTAAGTTAACAAGTGTGGGAAAAGGGAGTTTTACCGCAGGGGCCGCAGTGACGAAAAGCCGCAGAAAGAGAAGAAAAAGATTTTGGGGAGAAAAAAAGGAAAGAAAAGCCCTCCGCGTCGGGACGGACTTTTGATTGGAAGCAGGTGCGTCAGGCGCGGCCTCGGAAAAGTGCTTTCCTGCGTTTTTACCCTTAAATGGCCGTTTCTTTCACGCAACGCAGAAATGAGCCAGACCCGGCAAACACCCCGCACCTCACCGAGCCCCTGAAACCCGAAGCAGAACGAACACGAGTTCTGCTCCCCCGTCTGGTGTGTGTGTGTGTGTGTATTTTGTGGAGCCGGAATGATGAAGTGTGTCGGGAATGTAGATTTACTTCATTTGAGCAACAGCACCTACGTGACATCCTTTTTAGGACGTCTGCAGGCACTTTCCAGGACGGCTTTCGAGAAAAAAAGGAATTTTCATGCTTGGAATTTCGGCGTTGCTCTGTTTTGTCTGCCTGGAGTTCGCGTCCAACATGGCGGCTTTGCCCAGCGTGTTGCAGCCTGGTTGGCGTCGCCCTCAGATGCCACAGATTAGAGGAGCAGCCCGGAGCGCCGGCAGCAGCAGCAGCCGGCGTTCGGCTGAGTGGCGGCGGCCATGTTTTCTGTTGGGCAGCAAGCGGCGAGCGTTCCGAGCGCGGCGCTGACAGGGGGGATATCACCCCAATGGACCCCCCAGGGCCCATTGGGTTAGGGTGAGGGATTAGGGACAACTAGCGAGGACAAGCGCTAACTGGCTAGCAAGGATGTAGCGATATCCAAATCCCGCAGTACGGTTCATTTTTGATACCAATCTCACAGTATGATATTTCTTGCGATATTATGGTGAGACTCACACCATAATAAAATAGCTCACGATATTGACTTCATGGTGATTTTATTGGTGTCCAAAGGATCCTCGCTGTCTTCGCCTCTTCTTGCCATGTTCACCTGTTGTGTGTGTGGTGTGCAGCGTGCCTTCCTATTGGTCCATCAGCGGGTTTGCTGCGCAAAGTATCATGGTCCATGTAGTTTACAATGGACTTTGCTCCGTGGGAGCGGGCAAAAATCGTTGTTTTTTGATAAATAGCTGCCGTTTAAACATCGTAACACTACCGCAACTGTATCGAGACAGTTTTACTACGGAATATCGCGAAACTACAAATATCGAGACATCCACACTGGCTAGCGGACCAAGCGAGGAAGTATCCCGCACACCTGCTCCCCAACAACAAGCTTCCATCTCCTCTCGCCACTCATAACGCAACTTTCTTTCTTTCTTTGGACGACCACCAGCAAGCCCCGCACACACACACACCCAGGGCCTCTCTCTCAGGTTCAGGAAATGGCTGACATGCCACAGAAAGCAGATGATGGGCGTGTAGAGCCAGACACGCCCTCGTCCTCGTCCTCGCTCTCCCCACCTCCACTCAGGCACTTTTCCCACCACCTTAGTGGACCATGACCACGGTCTGAACACTCCCCGCTGCTGTTTGGCCAAAGGACTTTTCTTCACCCCCGTGGATAGAAACTTTGGAAGGGGCAGGTTTGGACCAGAGGTGGGATTTTGGATCACTCCCTCCTTTCATTCACTTCCCAGACTTCCTCAGTTGAAGCCCAGGTTCTCATGTCAGTCCTACTGGAGGATGGAAGCCTGGACATTCCCAGACCCTACCTCTAGCCCCAAACCTAACCCCTCACATCATAATATGCTGAGCGACAGCAGCACTGCAATGTTCGGCGACGTCTCCATGACGACCAATGAAGACCGATGTCCATCACAGGCCTGCCTCTCAGAAAAGAGGACGTCAGTCTGACACGTCGTCCCCACTGAGACGACGCAGCGTACCGCCCCAGTTTGTGGCGGCGCTTTAAGCCGAGGGGGATTTCTCCTCGCTTCATTCCACCCCTTCATCAGTTTCCTAATCCTTCTCATTTCATTTGCAGCGGCATGCTAAACCTTTTTCCACGTGCCTGCACGGTCAGTGGTTCTCTAATCATTTGGGCCAATGTAGCCAGAACACACATTTTCCTCTTCTGGGGACCTCCACCCACCCGAGGTTTTCCCCGTTTCGCTATAGTATGGGCTACAAACTCTGCGCTCGTTCCTTGAGTCGTCCTGTGGCGGACAGACAACAGGTACTGTCAACATAAGCACGACCTCAGAAGAAGTGGAGGAGGAAGAAGAAGAAGACGGGCATTTCAGGGTGGTTTGGTCCAGGCGACTTAAGGGCTATTTCTAAGGTTGAAAGCAAGATGCTTGGAGAGGACAGAAGAGAAAACTCTGGCACCACCTCCCTCGACGTAAATCAGAATAAAGGAGACGACCTGAGGGAGCCAGACCACTCTCTCGGTCCATCTTGCGAGTCCTTTCTCTTACCAGATGTTAACAGCTGACGTCGGGAAGAAGAGAAGCCGCCTGGTAAAGGTCGCGATCACAGTGCGAGGGCATCGAAAGAAACATGCTTTTGGAGCCAGCGGGTCCTAGAAAGCAAACACGGTTTTTGGGATGTCGGTTTGTTTGTCTGTATGGTGAGTAGAGGTCATCGATGTATATTTATACTGTCTTTTTTTGTTTTTGTTTTTTCTCTGGGACTTTCTTGCCATGTTGTCCCTGCGGTTGACCACCAGCTCTTCCTTTCCTACAGCTGTTTGTGAAGCGAATTTAGTGGCGCGGCCTCCAATGGAAATTGAATAATTTAAGACGATTACATGGAGCAGAAAAAGACACAAACCAGAAACACTGAGCAAACCTCACACACAAACACACACACACAGCAGAATCCTGCACACAGTGGGGAAACTCCAGCCTGACGCATTATCACGTTGGGTTAACACGCTTTGAAATAGCGTAGCGCCAGATCTTTGCTTTTTTTTCGCGGAGTGTAAACACACAAAACAAAAGCCGTAGGAAAGGAAATGCAACCAAATATCTGTTCCCGTTTTAGATGACCGCACAGGCTTTGAGCTCTGCGGTGCCCTTCGCAGCGGGCACAGCGTCTGGTAACATAACGTTACATCGTGTAAAGGCAGGGGGTCAAATCCTCTGTTACATGCTGCAATCTGCACTTTAGCAACGATAGCATTAAAGTTTGTGATATATCAGAACATTACTCATTTTGGAGTAAATGATAATCATGTTCACGATCAAAGCTTATTCTCTTTTCTCCCTTCTGCTCACCCTTAATTTGAAACAGCAATAAATTGGAAAGGTTTGTTTTTGAAGTAGGCTCAGAAACGTGCTTTGCCGCGGAAGAGTCAATATAAACGATCAGAAA
The DNA here is from genome assembly GCA_900312935.1 of Carapus acus. Taxonomy (NCBI): domain Eukaryota; kingdom Metazoa; phylum Chordata; class Actinopteri; order Ophidiiformes; family Carapidae; genus Carapus; species Carapus acus. The sequence continues at coordinate 7,511 of OMPJ01034627.1, read as the reverse complement.
TTAATTTTTAGTTTTGTTGTCATGATTAATGCGATTAATCGCGATTAACTTTAGATAGGGTTGAAGGATTTAAAGCTTTGTTATTTGTACAGCAGAGAAACAACTTTCCCTGCACAATGTAATACTTACTTTGCCACCCTACACCTCAGAAAGTCACACAGATTAATCGCAATTAACATCCTTAAATTCTATAGATTAATCGATTAATCGCTTTTAAATTGAGCCTGATCTCTGTACCAAGCAGCGCAACTGTTGCCTCTACAGCACCACGGAAGGTCACGCGTAGGTCGTGTAGCTTGATTTCAAATAATAGCACCTGCAGAGCGGAGCAGACGAGGCGCGGAGATCCAGCGCAGCAGCACACGGGGCCGCTTGTGTAACCGCACCGCATGGCGCAGGACACGGGCAGCTCAGCTGGAGCGCGGCAGCCCCACGTTGGAACATCTGGTGCTAGATTAGAGGAGCATCCCAATCAGACCCGAGCTCGGCCGACGTCTAATGCTCCGTCGAAGTCTGCAGATGTGACGAGAAGCAGATATCGAAGAAGAAATAAAACCAATCAGCCGTTTGCGCTCAGATCTTTTCATCTCAGAGGAATGTTGTAGGAATCTTTTATTTATCTTGATCTGAGTCAGCCACTTTACAGGACACAGAGGATTTGGGGGGCGTTTTTTCCCCCCAGATTGCCAAATGATTCCTCCAATATGTAAAATTCAAAATTTTATGTGAAGTTGTCACTCAAAGTAATCATCCCCTCATCTACCTGTGGTTGAATTTTATGAAACGGATGGAGTGAGATGATAAGGTGTGTGTTTGTGTGTGTGTGTGTGTCTGTGTCTGTGTGTGTCTGTGTGTGTGTGTGCGTGTGTGTGTTTGTGTGTGTGTGTGTGGTTTTGCTCGTACAGGAAAAAGCAGAAGTAGTGCGGTTGAAAAAAAAAAAAAAAGTGTTTATTTTCCATGCAAACACATCAGAATGTCTACGACTCAGCAAAATCTTATTTGGAGGAGTCGTCCACACACGTACACACACACACATCCTCCCCCCCTCGAAAAAAAACCCCCAAAAAACATGGTGTCATCACATGTGTGTTATTTTAGATGTTGATCCTCCCGTGTATTGTTTTGTCGTGTGTGTGTTTTGCTGTGACCACTGTCTGCGTGTCAGACAGCGGTGCAGCTCATCTCGGCGACTTCCTCCATTCTTAAACCGCGACTAGACGAGCCTCAGCCGCACGTGTGTACACTGGCGGTGACACACACACACAGGCGCGAGTGCGCGCACACATGTGCACGCACACACACACACGTGACCTGCGCTATCAGGTAATCGGCTTCATTCCGCCGTCTGCACCTCCAGTTTGGTGTGCGTTGTTGTGCCGTTGCCAGGGAGAATGTTGGGAAAGACACAGAAAAAAGTAATAATTGCGAATGTTTTGGAAAGTTTCATAAAGGTGTCTTAGCTTGTTAGCTTTGGCTGTGTTGTCTTGTGTCTTTAGCGTGTAAACAAAAGTATCAAGTTAGAGGCAGTTCCCCCACAGTAACAAACACACACACAGACACACACGTGCGTGCACACACACCTACACACACACATGCGTGCACGCCCTTTGCACTTTCCATTGCAAATTTCCTTCCATCTTGGTGGGATAAGGAGCTGCTGCACGTTAGCGCCCTCTCTCCTCTACTCTCCTCTCTCTCTTTCCTCTCCTCGCTCGCCCGCTTCTCAATCGGATTTCTCACTCTTCCTCTCCTCAGATACATCGGGAAGGCCGATTCCATCACCATCAGCGTGTGGAACCACAAGAAGATCCACAAAAAGCAAGGTGCCGGCTTCCTGGGCTGCGTCCGCCTCCTGTCCAACGCCATCAACAGACTCAAAGACACTGGCTGTGAGTACTCGGCGCGTCTTTGTGTGTCCGTCCCTCGTCCCACACGTGCTCAGATGATGTTGACTTTGAGAAACACAACCAAACGCCAAGTTGCCAAACGTCTGGAGGACGACGGCGAGGTGGCGTGTAGACGAGGTCCCACCAAGTGGAGACGACCAAGGTGTTAAATCAACTCAACTTACAGTAATTACGGTGTTTTCACGCTAAGAGGAATTTCCCCTGTTGAAGTCGCTAAGCTGAGTTAGCATCACGTTAGCGTGCGTCCACCTCATTTTCAAATTCATACACAAGTGGCGTAACGTGCCTCTGTGTGTCGGGGTGTGTGCACATGTGTGTGGTCGTGTCTGTGTGTGTGTTTTTGTTTTTGTTTGTGTGTATGAAGTCGAAATGATGTAAGATGCGAGTCAAGGGAGCAAAATTAGTTTTCTTCTCATTTGAAATTAGTCTCTCCTGCTATCTCGATGCTGCAAAGCGTGAAGACAAGGTTTTTGGAGGTCTTAGTGGGATATTTATTTAGATTTAAACCATTTTAAAACATTCAAATTGGGGAATGGAGGTGGCTGAGGGCTCGCTGCTCTCTCTCTGCCCTTCCTCTGCCCTCGTTAGCCTCGTCTGCCTCGTTGGCAGTACCAGCCGCTGGATGCTGACACACACACACACGCGCACAAGTGCGTGCACACACACACGCATACACACACGCATACACACACATGCGCGCGCTGGATCCCGTGCTGTCAAATTAACATTCCTTCCACCCGTTCTGCTGCCTCAATCCCTCTTCTTGACCCATCTTAAACGCAGCCAGACAAGTAGCAGAATCGCCACATTCTCTGTCCTCCTCCCTCCACCCGTCTCCGACCCCACCCTCGTCTTTGTCCCCTCCTCGTCGTCGTTTCCTGCGCTTGAACACAACAGCGCACAGAGCGCTAGCGACCGGCGCGGTCCAGATTCCGGCCGACCTTTACGTTCCCCCCCAAAACTGTATTTCTGGCTGGTAAAATCCACCAAAAGCCACAACAGCGTCAGCGGCGGCCGCAGGAGGAATTCCGCCGGCCATGGAAGCCCTCTGCGAAGCAGCGGAGGCCTCTGGCCTCGCTCTCACCCGCCGTATCGGCCGCGCTCGGCCCAAATTACCCTCCGCCTCCGTCACGGGAAGGAAGGAGGAGCCGCCGTCTGCCAGGGGACGCCAGTCCTCATGTTACCCCTGGCTCGCCCCGCGACCCGTGTGCCAGGGGAGGGGGGAGGGCCATGTAGACTGTGGTCGGGCCAGGACACACACACACACACACAGGCACACACACACTCGGGGCTTTACCGGAATGGTGGCTGTTTCTGGGAGGTGTCATAGTCAGAGACGCAGCTCACCGTCAGTGGCCTGAAGATGAGCTAAGCTAGGCTACGCTATGCGGTATCACTGTGATGCAGCGACTCCGTCTTGCATGCGCTCTCACACATGCGCTCTCACACACAGACGCGCGCGCACACACACACAGACGAGGTGGATTCTGTGTAATCGTCTCGTTTCCTCGCTGTCTGGGGCCGTGCTTCCTGCCGCATCGCAGACGAGCAACCACAAAAGTTTCTGCCCTGCTTGTGAACTCGCAAATGCATAAACACATGCGAGCACATAAACACAAACAACATTTAGACGTAGACGTAGGTGGTATTTGTTATTGCTACGTAGAACAAGTTCACAGAACGAGACTGCATATAGCCCAAC
>OMPJ01034625.1:0-29672 GCA_900312935.1 Carapus acus | reverse complement strand
ACAACTTAACAACCTCTTTCCCATCAGATATTGCTCACAGAAGTTAGCGCTGATTGTAAACATTAGCATGCTAGTAGTCTAAACTAGACATTTCAACCAGGTAATTAGACGTATGGCAAAAATGCATGAGAAATTCACAAAAATCTGTGCTGTGTTGTATTTGTTATCATATGCATGTACTCAGCAGTCTGTGTACATTTAATCATTTAAGTAAACATAAATTAGTGTCATTGTTTACTGGACTGATTGCTTACTCACTCACTCACTTTAATTACATGTGTTTACCAGGTGTTATCACACAAACTCCCTTTAAATCTCACACCCACACCAAGTGTTATCACCTCAAGTGTTGCACAGTGGCATCAGCAACATAAGCACACACAGAAATAAAAGAATAGCACTCTTATTTTCCTGAGCTGAGGAGTTTATTCTACAAAGAGCTGCTTTTGCTGCCAATAGTTGAATTTATCCCAAAGCAAATAGCAAATTGGGGGTCAGGCGCTCCAACCAGCACCACTGGTGAGCCTGGTGAGGTGGTTGTTGAGTGTGTGCGAGTGTGTGAGGCCTCCAGTGTGACAGGAGTCTCAGCTGGTGGTTGTGCTACTGGTGAATTCTGTGACATTTGCTCTCTTGGGTCAGATCATCTCAGCAGTACTGTAGAATTTGCATGTTCATGTGTCAAAAGTTTTCCATTGTTTTATCAATACACTGGTTCTCACCATTTCTGCTTTCTCCTTTTTTCCGCCCATCACACCACCTCTTCCCTCCCTCCTGCAGCACAGCCACTCCAGCTAGTGAAGATACTCCGAGCAGGCCATGCAGACGGCCTGAGCCTCAGCGCCGCTCTCCTGCAGCTCTACTCTCTCTCCTGTCTGGTGGTGTACTTCTTGACCAGCAACTTCCCTCTATAGTAGGATCCCTACCACACAACATGCCTGTTTGGGGGTCAAAGATGGCACAAACAAATTGGGGAAAAAGACAACTGATTGGGTCATAAGCTGGTACTTTTACCTGGTTGAGGAATCCATATGACAGCTGACAGTCACTGAGGGAATGAAAATATTAAGTAAGATTGTTCTAGACACAGTTACCATAATTTCAAAAACAAATTTAACTGAAGAAAAGACTTTGTGTGTGTGTGTGTGTGTGTGTGTCTACAACATCTCAACGATAAACTTGTCTTGTCAAAGACAGTGACACAACATCTCACTACTTTGCAGTGCCTGGGCTGAGAGGCTCCTGACGTTGGGCCAGACTGCAGGCCTTTGTTTCCTTATCCTCCTTTACCGTGGTGATACTTTGAAAGGTGAGCAGCGGGTTAAACATGGACTCTACATGTCCAGCTACACTCATATTTTCAATTTTAATCAACTGTCACGTTTGTTAAGTAGCCTTTTTCCTTGTTGGTCTCACTTGTCACTCGTTGGCTTGTAGTTGAGAATGTGTCCGTCTGTGATGTCTGTGTTGGTGTGTTTTGACCTGGTTGTGCTTTGGAATGTTGCAGGACTCCTGTTCCTCTTGGCATACGGTGCTGTCATGGCCGTCCTGGGGTCCCGTGCCCCTGCAGGAATGGTCTCGCTGATGCAAAGCTCCAGTTTGTTGGCTTTGATAGCGAGCAAGGTGAGAATTACACACAGCTGCAGAGGCAACAATGTCCAAGCTGCTGTTTGGTTAACTGGACATCACATTTGACGCACTGTGGTCTGTGATTTCTCCTTGTTTTCATATTCGCCATCTTAAGACATTCACGCATTTCAAAGGTTTTAACTCATGAACAGGTGAGAGTCGACTGTTTCCTCATCATTTCTTTTTTCCAGGTTTTCCAAGCTGGTCTCAACTACAGTAATGGACACACAGGTCAGCTGTCCACTCCATCCGTCTTCCTAACGTGGGCTGCTTCGCTGGCTGCCATTTTCGTCTCAACGCAGGTGTGGAGACATACTCAGAGACGGGCTTTGTCCTCTCACGTCCTATCCTTCATCTAACTTTCGATCCTTACAGGAGACGGGAGGCTCCGTGGCTACTTTGTCCCACATACTGTCTGCATGTCTCAGCTGTGTCCTGCTGGCCCAGGTCCTCTGCTACAAGACAGAGAGCTCCACCAGTAAAGAGAAGAGTGAGTAACGGAGGACGGCGACCAACCAGTTTAATGAGATGAACGATTCACAGTGTGGATCGATTGTGCGACAGAAGCTGGTTCATCATTAACACAATCACACTCTGTGAGTGAAGGGAGCCTTTGTTGCTTCCCTTGTTGACGTTACTGTTCCTTGAGCAAATAGATGTTTTTGCTGACCTCCTGTGTTTTTTAAGAGCATTACCTCATCCTGCCTGTGGACAAGGTGTCTGTGTCCACAGTACAGTCATCACAAACATCATCTTAACTGAGGTGTTGGTCATCCTGAAGTTTACAGTGGGACATTTGTACCAGTATTTCCAATAGTTGACAAATTGTAATTGTTTTCTCTAATTGCTTTACTTAAACTTGAATCCCTTGCTGGTTAAAAATCCACATCTGGGACCAGGCAGGCACAAGTACACTTGTACTGAGGGTGGAGGTCTAAGCGACTGATCCAGACACATTAATAACAGCATTTGATCAGAATAAGGAGAAGCCAATGGCTCTCATGGAGAGGATGAAACGTGTGTGTTCATGTTGTTTTTTGTGCGATAACCACAAACAACATGGCTCTCACGTAAAATTCCCACAAACACACAGACATGTTTTTTCCAAATCACTGGTTGGTCCCACAGAAAAACACCTCCAAGGCCTCTCACGGTGTCAGAACCAGAATAATTGATGCAGAGTTGCGGCTCTGTAAGGACCAAAGAGCATTCCTGTTCCCACATGTATAAGCGAGATCATGTGTGCAGCAGTGCCACCTGCTGGCAAGTATTTATTGTCTACCAGAAAGCTGCTGACTGTGGTATATGATGTTTTATGTATGTTTCTTTCCACACCTACTTCCCCTACGGGTGTACTGTTACATACTGTGGGTGGAAGCTCACATAAGGGAGTTGAGCGATACAAAATGTTCTGTAAAAAAAAAAAGTCACCTTTCACTCAACCTGTTGTAAGTGTTCAAGTGATGTATGGTGAATATGTGAAAGAGATACGCAAAGTAATAAAATACAAGTTCAGTCCATGTGGAATTGTGTTTTTTATATGCTCTTGTTTATTTAATTGACACTGGAAACAGTCTCAGGCCACTCCTCCACTTTGCCGGCCTCCTGACCTTGGAGTCCCAGCACCGCATGGCACCACTCCATGTCCACGTGACAAATAGTTCCTTATGTAACAGTTTGGCAAATCCTTGACCATGCAAACTGAGATATGTAGAGGTAAAACTGAAGTGAGGAGGTAAAAAAGTTGCATGGAAGTCCCTAAAAGCTTGTGGAGCTTTCGGTTTTTCATTCAAGATGATATTGCTTCACCCGTGGGAGGATGACTAGTTCTGCTTCTTGTTTAAAAGAAGGAGGAAAGGAAAGGGGCCTTGTCTTCGGGAATTTAAGTGGTTTAACGTGGTCGCAAGTTGAAGAACCCAGATGAAAAGTTCCAATTTGGAATTAAACAGTGAATTGGTCAGTAACATTTAGTCTCAAAGTAACTTTCACTTAAGTATCGCCATACATCAAATACACAAACGTAATCTGATCACCACGATTAAAAGGGACTGTTATCAGAACCTTAGTGTATTTATTTGCGAATTTACTTTTGACAACACTCCAGCATAGGATACAATCTTATGCACTGCAAATAGGAGAACACTGAACCAGATGTCTGGATCCGCACTCATTAATTTGAAAGCCAACCTCCTGCACATTTCCTCTCTGAACCGGTTCAATTCCCAGAGGCAACGCGCTCCCTTTACATGAGGACGTACATCTCAAATCAACTCTGACTCAGACTTCCAGAGGCAACCTTCTTTTCTACTGAAATGCACTACAAGCCTGATATCTACACAGGGTCTGAGAAACATTACCAGTCGACAGGGCAAACAAAAATGAAAGTGATGAAAACTTGCCCTCTGAGTTCAGGTCAACTCGAGTAGAAGTATCCTAACTTAGGTAAACATCATAAAGAATTGAAAAATATTACTCTGCTGAATATCAGAACACTGATTCTAACAAATAAACATGACCAAGAGGTGTTTCAGACTGATGTCAAAGCACACACACACATTGTGAGCACAGCTATCAGTGTCACTTATTTAACATGATACTCTACCTGTTGCATCGAAGGACCGCTGACTGTTAAGAAAGGGTCATAAAACCACTACAATTTGCATTTAACTCTCTGGAATTACATCCTACAATTAGAACATGTCCCACGCTACCCCGTGTAAGACGGAACAATCATTGAGGGATGATTGTTTCCAAACAAAACGTGAAAATAGAGAAGAAGTATTCAATACTAGTACAAAGTGAAATCAAGTAGGCCTCTTGTTCTCTCATGTTATGCGGGAATGGACCCTTTTAGTGCTTTTTTAAGTCAGACAGCTTAGAGGAATGACTTAATCAGAATGACAGAAAAATTTATTATAATTATTACATTTTACAATAATTGGCCACATCACTTTGGACCAGCATCGCTATCTTATTTGCACAATCGACCCAATACAATGATTGAGGTGAGGCACAACATTAGATTCACATCCTTGTTCACACCGGTTGTTGCAAAATTTCCCACAAAAAAATCCATAAAAAGTACAAAAATGTCAAACAAAAACTTAAACTTCCTCATAGAAATGCCGTGCACCCTTTGTCTCCTCAGTTCTGCATGTCATATGTGGAAAAAAAAAATCCTGATTAATACACTGAAGCTATCGCACATCAAGTGGAGTGTTCCTTTTGTAAATTAGCACTTGTAACTGAGGTTAAAAGCTCTACAAATATTCCTTTTGACCTGTCAGAGTAAAATACTGAGAGCTGCACAAAGAAGCTCCACATTTGGCGCAAACTCACAAAAGGGCTCATACACAGTCAATGTTTTTCTTGGCAATGATCTGTGGGCAAAAACACTAAATCATAGATTTTGCGTCGCACCTCAGTGTGTATCTGGAAATACCACCTGGTTGGGAAAAAAAAAAAATCGGTTGCGAGGAGCACATGCATGACAGTGCGGCTGGAATGGATCAGATCTGGGTCCCAAATAGCCTGGAGTGAATATGAGCCATACGACCACTCCTCATCTAACAATCCGAGTCCCTCATCTCACTCAGTCATGCTAACAACATATTATAGAGGAGGAACGGGTTGTACGGGTTTCCTGCATCTAGAGCGTGGAAATTGGTGCAAAAATTCTACACATGCGTGCAGCTCATTCATGCTGCAAGGAGACGCTGTGTGTGCGTGTGGAACACACACGCAGTATCTAGTTTGTGATGGTTTTCTGTGTCAGGAGGTCATCTAATATTTGCGAAAATAGAAAAAAAAACAAAACCTTGTGCATAATCTGTGGTTGACAGCGGCTGCAATGTGCAACAACATGCACATTGAGACGAGCCTGGCAGAGGTTTGTGTAGAGCCATAGAAACGCAGCGTGAGATTTTGCTTCAAGCATGTGGTGGACTCGCCTGACTACCAATCGCACGGCTGCTCCACATGCGTGGCCATCGTTTGCCCATTAGGCTGGAGCTCCCTGGTGTTGGTATATCTCTGCAGGCCAATAGCTACCAGAAAAGGCCTCACCACACCTCACCCAACCTCACTCTGCTTCCTCATGCCTCATACAATAGCTGAGGCCATTATGACAAACGGGATGGTGGACATATTTCCTTGAACCGTCATTTCTCATTTTCTTGCGCACCTCAGGCTTGGTTTTGCCTCTGAAATTGCACTTACCGGTTCAAATCCCTCCATTTCCCGGCATTTGCGTATCAAATGTCTTGTATAATCTATGACTTCAAGCAGCAACAACAGTGGAGGACTTGTATTTCATTTGTCCTTTGGAATTGTGTTCACACACCATTATTCATATACCATCCATATGCTTTAGCTAAAAAAAACCTCTGGCACTCTTTGTTCTGCCCCCCTATTGAATCCTCACGCTGGAGAACCTTTGCACCATGTGTTCATGAAAGCGTTTCGTACTTCCCTTACTAAGTTGAGCTCATTAAAGCGAAGACTCTTTTAACCTCTTCACCAACGCAGTAATGAGTTACCCGTTTGCACCTCTGTCGTCGCCGGTGTTATCTAAACTGTCGATACAGTTTCCGTAGCTCTTCCCAGAAGAACAGAGACAGAATGGTGTGAGGACCTAGTCGGAAATAGGAGGCTCCCAAACCTTTGTAGAGTCCCATTACACCTTCTTTCCTCAGGGTCTTAGAGAAGCAGTCCAAAAACCCTTGGTAAAGTTGGCCCTGGAAGAGGAGGAACCGTGTCAGCATCTCACGCTCTGTGTGGGCGTGTGTGTGTTTTTGTGCACTCCTTCCTCTCACCTTGCCTAGATGATCCACCGGCTGGTTGTAGAGTCGCGTGCTGATCACGTCAAAGGGCGTCATGGCCGACACCACCACCACGCTACTCATCATACCGGCCGACAGACTTATCAGCCAGCTGTTCTTCGGGAACACCTGCGGGACAGGAGGACATGCGGGCATCCTTAAATAAGACTGCAGACACGTGCGGGTGAAAGATAAATCTGTACCGGCATACCGCCACCATTCCAGGGGCTGCCAATGTCAAATGTTGCGTGGCACAAAGGATCTGACCCTGACAGTGTCCTGCATAAAGCTGGAGGTCTCCGTGGGGACAGATTCAAAGAGTTTTCACTGTGGGCACTGGGTGTCTTGTACTCTCAGGGCTGTACATATACTATCTTCTATCCTATTGACAAGAAAAAGTATCATGCTGACACGTGACGAAATGTTGATAAGTAATGAAATGTTGTATGTTGTAAGTTGTATAATTTGAGGTAGTTCCTCAGGAAGTTGTACATCTAATACCGATGGTCAGTTATAGGCCCTTCCTATTGCATACTGTATACTGCATAGTTTTTAGTACAGGGAGTTCCCGACTTATGTCGCACCTCCGTTTCCACAAGGTGACGGAAACAGAATTTCCCCAGAGGTCAGAACTCACTGTTAAAATTTAAACCAAGCATTCGGCCAATGCCGGTTGCACTTTCACCTCTTTCTGAATGCCTCATTATGTCCATTTTAGTTTAGTAAGCGGTGACTGGAGCGGTGACTGACACTGTATTCATCCGCACATTTCCGCAAAAAGTAGTACCTGTTGTGCAGGTATCTAGAATTATTTTAACCTTTGTCACTGACATTTAGATGTCTTATTTCTTTAAAACTTGTCAGTTATTTTACATCAATTTGCAGCCAACATATCTTTTTATTGTCATTTGTCTATTATTTACTTCTTTTAAGTAATAATACCAGTTTTATCTCAATATTTTTAACACCAACACCAATGACGTAACCACAAAACGATGTAGGTCGGGGACAACACAACCCTGCAGGGACCCCTTGTATCTTCTACCTTCTGTATCACCCTGAGCTGCTGGGGCTTGTCATTCCCTGGATCGTCAGATCAATGGATAAATAAAGAACCTACCTACTCATCTACCCATGCCTTAGATAGACTATAGGAGATGCTGAGGGACGACGTAGTTCCTAGGGAAATGTTTGGGGTGCAAAGGGTATTCACGCGGTGAGCACAGAGAGGATTGGACACCTCTGAAGACACCACACATAACGACACCCACCCGACACACTTCAACATCGCATGGACCTGCTGGCAGTGAGAGCAGCCAGAGGCACATGGGAGGATCTCTGCCCAAAGTCTGTCTCAGCACTGCGGCTCTTCTTTCACAACCCAACGTGGCTTTGAGAGTTCAGCATAGCCGACTTCCTCTCACAGCTCTGACTGCGCAGCGACACGCCGCCGACGAATTTCGACACCGCTTACGTCAACTTCAAACTCCTCAGTCACAGGGGGCCTTTAGCCGGTGTCGGATATCTCTTCTAAAAGTGTTCTAAGACGAGCGCTTTGTGGAGGCCACACTAGGCACGTCTGTAGTCGATTGTTCACTGCTGCTTCAGCCTGTGCCCGAAACTTTGGCCCCAACTAATATCGGACACAGAAATTCCAGAACAGCATGGGCCTTTGAAATGAATGGACGTGGCACCCTCCCCCAAACCCAACATTCAGGCCAGATCAGTCCTGAATCTAGATCACCATCATGTTAGGCTGAACCCAGAACGAGCCTCATTTACAAAGGGCCAACACATTGCAAATGACAGCAGCGTTTCACTGGTTCTCCAGGGCTGCTATTCAACTCGTGAAAGAGACTGTGAAAGGCTTTTTGGGCTGAGGTTGGGCTGGGTGGCCATGGAGATGAATTCAGAAAAAGCGAGCAGTCATCACATCAGGGAGGTTTTCACGTCAAAGTGCCAAGCAAGGGCATGTTTGCATTAATATCTGCAGTATATACAGCAGTTTCTTTGCACTACTGCCGGATAAAACTGAGCAGGTTTGTGAGTAAACAATGGCGCTCAACTCACAATAGCTGCTACCAAAAGTATGTCTGCTTTCAAAGTTGCAGACAAAATGTACCTTTCATTGAAAAAGTGTGTACTTTAACATTACGTCATTAAATGTCTTAGACTTAGACTTGATTACCGAATAACTCTTTATCCTTCAGTTTTCAGGAACAGTCTGTGCTAATTCTACCTTGATGGCAAATTCTTCCAAAGCAATATTTTGTCCACATAGGAAAGCATATTTACAGTTTGCAGAGTTAGGACAAGTTTGTCAAAGGCTTCATCAGATTGGCACTGGGTGCATGGATGGTCTTGGCTGGAGAATACTACAAATTGTCTAGAAAACAAAGGTGTACTTTAAGCTGAGCCATACCTAACTTGACATGGACATATCAAATTCAAAGGTGCAAAAGTTTTCCTAAAGCTCCTCCATGTCTAAACCTGAGACTGGAGGTCGTGGGTGTGAGCAGGAGGTCACCCCTGTGATGTAATCTAGGAAACTTTCCCCTGACTTTGCGGTGTCCTCTGTCAGCCCAGCCCCTACCCTAACCCCTACTCCCCCCGAACCTAGCCCCTTCTCTCAGCCAGCACACACAGCCTTACCTGTAGATCTATCACCAATTCCTTGGACGAAGAGAAGGTGGAGAGTTGAGCAGCAGAGCCAACACACACCCTGGGGACAGCAGCACTGGACCCTCTCCACAGCCCCAGGATGCCATGTTGCCTGTATATTGCTGACAGGGCATGGATCAACCCCTGTCAGGGTCAAAGGGGGGGCAGTTACAACACAAAGTAGACCCTCACCCCCTTACGCCCCCTGTTTATGTGATCACCACTAAGGTACCTCGTGTTTGTACTGATGTCCAACAGCGATGGAAGCAGCAGCCTGACTCTGTAGGTGTGTCTTCACCTGTCAGGAGACACTCGTCAACTGCCCAGATCTTTCTCAGGTCCACAGAGCTTTATCAGACCACTCACCAGGTAAATGGGGCTCCCCATCACGGCCCCAGACACGCCGGCTACGGCCCCGGCCAGCGTGGTTTTGACCGCACTGACCCTCCCGTCCGTGTGGATATAACCGCTGGACTCAATGACAGAATACGAGCCGAGCCGAACTCCGTTCATGAAGAACTGGTACACCAGCCCGGCCATCAGCCCCTTCTGCAGGCCGGCCAGCCCGTCCACCTTCCCGATGGTGTAGAAGGCGTGGAAGACATTTCGGTAGTAGACCTGGTAGGTGCCGCGGCTCTGGAGCTCTCCCTGCAGTTGCATCCGAGTTTTGACGACCTCCAGCGGGTTGGTGAACAGGCAGGCGCCGCATGCAGCGGCCCCGCTCAGCACGAACTCCATCCCGACCACGCGACGCGGAGCCTCGGACCTCCTCAGCTACTACGAGACAGACCCCGTCCTTCTCCCAGTGGCACAACCTTTGGCGGCATCTCTTTTACTTTCTTTCTCCCCTGCTACCTCCCTCTCTCTCCCTCTTTCTCTCTCTCACACAGACTGTCTAACACACATTCGCCAACAAGGGTGCACTTCGCGGGCGGTCGGCCTGTCCCGGACAGAAGGAAACTAGTGATATGTGCGCCATCAAATCAACTATCTTTCTATAAAACATTAATTGATACCACATCTGCTGCTATTTCTATGGGGACTGATGAGAGATTTACGTGTCAAGCCAATGTGGGTGGAATGTTTGGCATCTAGGATTTATATTTCATCGTGTTCAGGCGGTATTTCCATTTCTCCCACCGCTCCTGAACGCAACAGCCAATACGCATGTGTGACATTGGACTACAGCCAGCGTTATGTGATTCACTATGTACGTCCAATAACTGTGCAGTGATTCGCTGAATTGCTGTCACATGGTACAACGTAGTTTTACGCTACAACCAATGGCGAGATGTTAATCGAAGGCGTGACCGGGTTTCCTCCCATGTTGTTAATCATCACGTTTCCTTGTCGGATTACGGGTGTGAAAACCACCACGCTCGTAACACTGAACGTGTTTAACATAACAGAGGGTTGAAAAAAAAGTTATTTTAAAATCTCTGTCATCTTCAGACTTAATTCTGTGATGTTGAACTACGTTTTGCCAGCCTGACGATGTATTGTATGCCATCATCACACAACCTGTATTGCTTAGCACTATCTAATGTGTCACATGTAATGATCCGACAATATCAGCAGTGGAGCAAACCTGTCTTCAAAACTGTTGTGGGACATTTGGACTGCTTAGCAATATCACAGTCCAGACAAAGGGAATGTGAGGCATGCTGGGACTGTTAACTATTGACAATGGGTGGCAGTGAGGAGCCATTGTCCTCCATGGTTGAACAAGTCAACAATTTAGATGCTTTCCATGCATGATCCCAATATTATTTCTCTAATTTGGTCAGTTGAGGAAATGTGGTATGTCAAGTTGTTAAATCACATGTGTGGACAGCTCAAACATTTGCTCTGTTCTGTTTCATTACCGGTTAGCTTCACTCACAGCTGTACGATTAATTCCCTCTCCTCAGCTGGCTGCCTCACTGCTGCATCTGCAGAGTATCATCCACAGGGCGGACACAGCATCACCATCAGCTCCCTCCTCCCAGCCAGAGACATCACCATGATCGTCCACTCAGTTGATATGGCCTATTTGCCAAGGGCTGTTTTGAAGGCCAGGTGCATGTTTACTGAGATGTGAATCTGCAAAATGCGGTTAAAATGAAATGATTAAAAACTAAGATTATAACACAGCCTTAAGGTCCTGGTGGATCCAGAATCCCATGCAAATAAAGCACATCTGCGCGCTGTTTAGGGTCAGAAAGCCTGCATCACATTTCTCCACATGATGGCGCTATTGAAACTATTATTGAAACAACAGCCACATGAGCTGAAAGTTGATCACACAAAATGACAACAATAACAACAACAACGATAATGATAATAACAATAACAATAGTAACAACAACAACAATAATAATAAAACATGCCAGTACACTCAGCATCCATCCCAATGGGAAGGACAGAGTGTGAATGTGTGTGAATACCCATTTATTGGTAATGGACAAGAGTGTGTGAGTGGTTTTCAGTGGACGAGAGGTCTACTGGACTTACTAGACATTTTGAGTTATCAGTACATAAGTGGTGCTAAGAGAACACTGAGGCCTGGGCGCTCAGTTTAAGAGTGGGTTTTGTACAGGTGTCGCAATAACATCCTAGACATTAGCGCTCAGCTCCAAAGGACTGTTTGACAATTTTGGTGTTTATCATGCAAGTGCAATACATTAAAACACAACAGAATAAATGTGAGTAGTACTTGACTGTGTGTTTACATTTTGGCCAGATTGATACTGAATATTCTGTATTAACAGCCTTGCTGTACATAGAATGAGTGTGTATACGTCTCATCTTTGACGGACACACAACTAAGAGTCAGAGTGGCAGTCGCAGCACAGTCTCTGCTGGGCTGAGTAGGTGGGTATGTTCTCGTCGCTGAGCTGGATTAGAGGTGAAGGTGCAATCTCTTCACCTCTACCCCTTCTAATAAGATTTGGGTTCAGGGTCTTTAGATGGGATCCGACCACAGCGCACAGCGCACAACAAACAGACGGAGGACCCACTTTTTTGGGCCATTTCTTCACTTAATAAATGAGAGAATACAGGTCAAACACCGTCTGGTTCTTCTGGCTTATGCAGCCACAGCGCCACTCTGTGGATGATTTTACAACATGTGCAGTATGTGGTTTCACAGAAACAGTATCTGAGCTGGTTTAACATCTAAAAAAGCAGGACAAAACTGCTGCTCCGTTACATTTGTTCACACCTCACACCTCCTCAGACTTAGTTTTGCCGTCTCAAGCTGCTGTGAAATCAAAGCCATATTTATTGGTGTAAGTTATTATGTAGAAGGTGAATGACGACACAAACATCCCACACAATGCAGAGTTCAAAACGTATTAGCTCACAACAAAGATCTAGATGAGGAAAAAAGGACTGGAAGACAAAATTACCTGAACTATCAGCTAGAAGCTGGTCAACACTGCCCATGGCGGCTTGGAGGCTGGAGAAGCTGCAAGGCAGTCTACGGGATGTATCGACAGCAATGTTTGGCTGCTCATGCTGACAAATACAAATGCACAAACAGAAATACGTACACACACACACACACATGTACAGATATATTCTGCTGTATTCTGTCAGTAGTTTGTGCACATTTATCTGTTCACTCAGAACACACAACTGGGTGTGAACGTCCGACTGCACCTGCAAATACAGTCCGAATACAGTAAATAAGTATACAGATAATGTACATGGAAGGATCAGCATGAAGAGGAGAGTGCGAGTATATTTGCAAGGCTCCATTTAATGATATATAGCCAGTACCTTGAAGTCAGACTGTGCAGCAGCCATTCTGTGAAGCTACTTATACTCAAAATTCAAAAACTCTGGCTCATCTTCTCAACTGCTGCATAGATGCCTGTATATGAATCTTCAGGTATGAAGTATGGGATTCATGAGCGTACCTGCTTGTGCGCTCTAAGATTAGAATGTACGTCAGGAGCCGCGCTCTGGTGTTAAGCTCTTAGACATTTAGCTAATCCATTTATGATCAGCTGGTCTAAATCAAAGGCGGGAACAATCGTGGGTGAAATCAAGTAGTGTGCTCCAGGAGGTTTCTCCTCTTTTGTACCCATTATGCCATCATGGTTTCAGAAAGGGAAACATGTCCTACTGCGATTCAGGGTGACAGGACATCGATTGCAAAATTCTGATTATTTGGGGATTTTTGTCTTTTTTGGGAACACAAACATACATTCAGCGTTGAATAGCACAGCCAGGGTGAAATGCACTGGGTTGGAAGATTATTCCTGATTTCTGTACTCAAACTAATATGATGCTACATATCATCTTAGTGAAATTTGGTAGATTTGGACACATCACAATGTAATGGGTTCAAAGCAGGAATAAAATAGTTATCGAGCCTTATCAAGTTATCAAGCAGCGTCAAGAGTGAATGGATTCATGTAGGTATCAAAGATTTACATGTCTGCTCCTCAGTAATCACTCCTGCTGCTGTATTACGCTAATGGCTCCCCACCAGTAATGTCAATGTGTAATCCTCAGCAGCCAATGAACTATCAAGAAGGATTTCAAGTGGAGACTAAACCTCGACCTGATCCCTCAACCTTTTCAACACACCACGCTGGAGGAGCCGCAGGAAGCAGGGGGGCTTGTGGCCATTTCTCAGGGATGATAAATGGACAGAAATATTCCACACACGAGCGTGTTTACTGACTGATGGCACAACGAGGAGCAAAGAGGACGAGGGAATCCGCAGTTGATGCATCAGAGCTGAACTTTGTTGGTTTTTGAACCTTTGCTTCAAATTCAGCGGGAAGCTGAGGTAAGTGATGCTCTGCGAATGTGCAAGGATTCTAAAATCTGAACAAAATGTTGCTGTCGTTCCTGCTTAAATCGTGTTCTTCATCGTAGAAATGTTACAGATTAAAAAAACACAAGTTTTAAGTTTGATGTAAAGTGTTTCAGATCTTTGTATGTGTTTATAATGTGTATATGTAAATCTATCCCTACTTTTAACATCAAAGTGAACTTGATTTCATTTTGTACCCAAGCTTATCTATAGACTAAACAAACACAGAAACTTTTTTATTCAAATGTAGACTAAGTACTAGGGGTTCAATTACAGAGGCGGATATCTTAGGTATCATCTGTCAGTGGTAATTGGCTCATGGAAAGTCGGAAAAGCCTCTGAGCGGCCGACATATTCACACCAGGAACCACGTGCGCTAAGTGGAGGCAGACAGGCTGCAAACTTAAGGTCAAGGGGTCAAAGGTGAACCGAAAAAGACAAAATGAGATCATGAGGTAGTCCAATTAGTTCAATTTCACTGGACTATGCTGTCATGGTGTTATTTGAGGAAACATTTCAACACCTCAAGAAATTCCTTCTCCATTTTTTTGCTTTAGAGTGTATTTTGCACACAGAAAATAATTACAACTGAAACTGAAATGAATGCATACTGCAAACTAGTTCCATTTCATCAAAAATCTCTTATGGCCTCTCTAATAAACTTCTATCTTGTGTCTGTTTATGCTAGACAAGGGTGCAGCCATGGATATTGGTGGTTTGGAGACGGTGGTGGCAAATTCGGCCTACGTGTCAGCCCGAGGCAGCGTGGATGGATCAGCAGCTGCTGCCATGCGTGACAAAAAGATGCGTGCTCGCCTTAAACTCCCGCACATCCGAGACTGCGACCACATGAAGACGACCATAGACACAAAGTTTGACAGCATGTGTGTCCAGCAACCAATCGGCAAGCGTCTCTTTCGGCAGTACATAGCTGGTGAGGCAGCTCACCAGAATGCCGGGCAGCTGTGGAAAGACATAGAAGACTACAACACGTCCCAGGAGAAGGACAGGACACAGAAGGCCCAGAAAATAGTCAACAAGTACTACGAGTCTGCATCAAAGACCTTCTGCAAGTTTCTGGAGGAGAAAGCCATCGCCCGAGTCAAAGAGGACTACAAGAACAGCCGTGGTGAACTCTTCAAAGAGAGCCAGATCCAGCTGCTCAAACATCTGGAGACGAAGGCCTTAGCCGGCTTCAAGAACAGCATGTACTTCCTGCGCTTCGTCCAGTTCAAATGGCTAGAGAGTCAGCCGGTGGACGAGGAATGGTTCATGGACTTCAGAGTCCTCGGCAAAGGCGGTTTCGGGGAAGTCTGCGCCTGTCAGGCCAAGGCCACAGGAAAAATGTACGCCAACAAGAAGCTGAACAAAAAGAGGCTGAAGAAGCGCAAAGGCTATGAGGTACAAAGATGGCAAGTTTTTTTGAGAGCTAGCTAGAAAGGTGACAGAGACAGCGGGCTTGCTAGGTGAGTGACAGAGACCTAGCTAGGAGGGACACAGAGACACAGAGCTAGCTAGGGGGGCGACTGAGAGCTAGCTAAGGGGTTGAGTGCATAGCAGTGCAAAGCTTTGACTCACATCAAGGCCTGACAAAGCACCTCATAGTTGGACTCAGCAGACGGCTAAACCAACTCCAGAACAAAGCACCAAGCACCTAACATCATTAGCGTACAGAGCCAATGACTCCCTTGGAACACTAAAGCCTCAGCTCTACGTTAACCTTTGCACAGTGAACACAATGCAGGCCCAAGTCTCGCTTGACTCATCTTGTTTCCGTGTGTGTTCAGGGAGCCATTGTGGAGAAGCGAATCCTCGCTAAAGTTCACAGTCGCTTCATCGTGTCTCTGGCGTACGCCTTCCAGACCAAGGCAGACCTCTGCCTGGTCATGACCATCATGAACGGCGGTGACCTCAGGTGACACACACACACACACTTCTTTCACTGTTAGAAGCCGCATATTTGGCTCTGTTGTCAACAACAAGTGAGCCACCTTCTCACTCTCATCTCCTCTAATCAGCCTAGAGTAGATAAACCGCACAGCTAATATACAGTCTTGGTGTCTTGGTCTTGGTGTGTCTCACCTCCTCTCTAGTAATAGACCAAAGGTTTCTTGTCCATTTTCTCCACCTCCATAAGTGTCAACTATCTTTGAATTAGCAACCTCCTCCATATTCCACTCAATAACCTCAGTTTCTTTCCCTGATTCCCTCTCTTTAGGTATCACATGTACAACGTGGATGAGAAAAATCCTGGTTTCAACGAGAAGCGGGCATGTTTCTACACCGCCCAGATTGTCTGCGGGCTGGAGCACCTTCACCAGCACAGGATCATCTACAGGGACCTGAAACCAGAGAACGTCCTGCTGGACGATGCTGGTGAGAATTCTCTCAGCTGCTTTGCATCATCGTGGCTTTGGTGTATCGGCTAGGTTGTACTGTAGGTGGTGCTACAGCTCGGTAATTACAGTGTCTCCATACTGAATCCTACCTTTTCTGCTCCACCGTGGCCGATAGTGGACTTTTCCAGCCAACACTTGCAGATGCCGTTTCATCATGACTTTGATTTCAGTCTCCAGCATCAGTGCAGGCTCATGATGGACACTTTTTTTTTTATTCAGGACACGTCCGACTATCAGATTTGGGTCTTGCGGTTGAACTCCCACCAGGCAAAGACAAAACTAACGGCTACGCAGGAACGCCAGGTAAACACAAAGAGAAAAGAGCAGAAGCCCCCCAGCCCACCTTTACATCAAACTGTCTATCAATTCAGGTTTCATGGCTCCTGAGCTGCTGCAGAAAAAGGATTACGACTACACGGTGGACTACTTCACCCTGGGAGTCACCTTGTATGAGATGATTGCGGCTAAGGGGCCCTTTAGAATTCGAGGAGAAAAGGTATAGAACACGCTCTTGGAAATGTTCTTGAAATCGCACGTTGACACCATCCCCCATCTCAAGCTCTCTCTCTCTCTCTATTGCGTAATGCCGTCTTTCATTTAGGTTGAGAACACTGAGGTAACCCGCAGAATCTTGAATGACCCAGCGGTGTATACGCCCGTCTTCAGCAAAGACTGCAAAGCCATTTGTGAGGGCCTGTTGGAGAAGGACGTGGCCAAACGTTTGGGCTTCAAAAATAATGAGTGTGCAGAGCTCAAAGGTCAACCCTTCTTTAAGGACATGAACTGGGGCTGCCTGGAGGCCGGTACGAGGCATCCATACTCTATTTGTTGTACAGTGTATGCTGATTGTGTTCAAGTATTTCAATATGCACTTAAATAACTGTTGATGAAACGGTTTGATTATAAACACCCAAAAGCCAAACGGTCCAAACTTCTCAATCACTTTGTTCCCATTCTTTGTGTTTGAAGGAATGATGCCTCCGCCCTTCGTCCCCGATCCAAGGATGGTCTACGCAAAAGACATCGATGATGTGGGCGCCTTCAGCACCATTAAGGGCATCACCCTGGATGCCAAGGACAGCGAGTTCTACAACGACTTCTCCTCAGGCAACGTCCCCATCCCGTGG
This sequence comes from Carapus acus, assembly GCA_900312935.1. Classification (NCBI taxonomy): domain Eukaryota; kingdom Metazoa; phylum Chordata; class Actinopteri; order Ophidiiformes; family Carapidae; genus Carapus; species Carapus acus. The sequence goes on along the minus strand of OMPJ01034625.1, from coordinate 12,229 downwards.
CAGGAGGAGATGATTGAGACCGGCGTGTTCGGAGAGCTCAACCTCTGGGGGGAAAACGGAAAGCTGCCCAATGACCTCGACCCAAACTTCGTGGAAGCCAAAGGTGGCGGGTGTGTGCTCCTCTGAGATCAACTGCCTCCAACCAGCAGCCGGGGTGCGAGTGGGGGTGCAGGTGGGGATGAGGGGAGAATAGAAGCAAAAACATTGTATTTATTGAATGTCAAGACCTGTACGTGTACAGATAAAAAACTGGTAGAGCTTAAAAATGAGAGACATAGTATGGGAATTTCCGTCATTCTTTGGTCATTTACTCTACCTGTACCATCTGACACCCGCACAATAACATGTATTTATATTAATAAGTCCATATTATTTGTGGATTTACATTAAAATATATAGATGTTTATGTAACCACATTACTGACTTGTTATACCAGTTTGCAGTGAATATGGGATTCAAAACCATTTCTCACATAGAAGGACTATGACAAATATGTAAATATAATTGCATGAACAACCAGTGTGGTCACTTAACATCTGAAATGTTTCTGTTACTCTGTGGAAAACACTCTCCAAACACACCTTATCTAAAGGCGCAGTGCTTACTTTTATGACCCAGAGCAGTGTAACATAATTATCCTGACGTAATCCAATCGCTACGGTGTCAGTGATAATTTACCTGTAACTTAAGTCGATGAATAAGTAGTTAAGGGAAATAAAGAAAATCTTGCAAAGTGTAAAATGCATTATGTTTATTTTCTACTCATCCCTAATAGATGTTGACAAATTAACAACAGAGAGCAGGAATCCTTAAACCCAGGAATGGCAGGGTATTAGGATTCCTGCCGTTCCATGTGGCTTGATGGGCGATTTCCAGTTTACATGTCTTATTCACCAAGACGGATGAAGACTAGTCTTCTTCTAGCTCCTTTCTAAGGAGTTGCAGCTGGACACTGACGCTTCCGTGGCGACTTATCTCTGGTTTGTAGTTGCCACAACGCAAGTCTGACAGAAAATAATGTTTTTCTGTGAAGATTGTTGAGAATCAATTCAACCTCAACAGGATTACAAATCAGATTTCGTAATCCAAATGTCAAATAGTAAGAAAATCACACGTTTATTGAGGCTTGCCTCTTGTTTAAGACTGATGCAGGTTTTCAACCCCACCTGAGTTGGCCGTGCCAGCAGAGTGCAAATAAGGTCCCTGAAGAGGTTTTATTGTGTTTTATGGTGTATAATGTACTGATAGGACTGAACTGGACCACTCCTATAGACTTACACGCTGTTGTTTGACTAAGCTGTTGAGCCTGGTCTCACCATAATGGTGCGCGTGTGTCTGAGTGACAGTTACAGTATATAGGCACGTTTCTCTCTACATATGACTATGATATATGATGTCACGTGGCTGCACGTGATATCTCATTTGTACATTTTATCACACAGTCTCCTCATATTCCTCCACATTTCACCCTAAAATCTGGTATTGTGTGCGTGAATATGCCGGGTGTCTGTCCATGAAAACAGTTACACTGATCTATAAATTGAAACACCACAAGTGTGAATGACCTCCCTGATCTCTCTGACCTTTGAGAAACCCTGGCTGAACTGCATCTCAGCTGTGAGTCACACGTGCATAGTGTGCAGAGAAAAAGGTATTTAGACAGCGTTTGTCAACGTGGCCTTTTACGTTTCGACAGCCAACGCTCTGAATTTGTGTACCGTATGTAATCAAGTTTCGCTGCAGTCACGATTTCAATAGCTGCTCATATTACTCAGCATGACAGATCAGAAAGAAACTCAGTCGCAATGCTCAATGCAGTAACAATACATCCATTAATATTGAGTGAACCGCCACCGAGTGAGGCCGCAGTCAAAGGTAGCCAAGGCGGTCAATGAGAGCAGATATCATTTAAGTTTCAATCCATGATACCAAAATTATTCCAAGCATAAATTATGCTTTAATTTCACTACCTCACATCAAAATATATCTGTTGTTTGTAGTCTTAAATCAGCATTCTATGTAGAAATAGTTATTTTCATCCATCGCGCTGGAATTGTACATCAGTTGACATTTATGCACAATAAAGCAAGACTATAAATGCAAGCAAAAACAAACAGTTTTGCTCCACTCATTCTCCTGTGCTGCACTACTAAATTTGATTCATAATACTTTCATATGTCCCTCTCTTTTATTCTTGGGAATCTTGTTCTTGACTAAATGTCAGTCACACACCTCTTTTTTGATATTCTCCAATTCAGTTATGCCTAATCTACGGATGTTAGTTTAGTTGTCTTAGAAAATAATGACTGTAACCGAGGCTGTGAACTTGTGATACTCTTTTAACTCCAAATTTGTAATGTGTCGTCCTGTATAATTCTACAAGTTATCCACAAGCCTCTAAGCATAACGCCATGTTTGCAATGTTTTTGGATCAGAGTCACAGCAAGGAGGGCTGACAGGTCTATGCAGATACAGAGCAATAAAAGCAGAAATTCTCTAAAAGAATAAAGCTTTCAAACTTGAAATATTGAAAGAATGAAATGGCTCCATTTCAGTGCAGTTATCGCCACTGCGTCTGCACAGTATCATTTCCATTTCACAGTACATCCAATGAGAATGTGACTAATAAAACTCTTGATTCTTGAATCATTTGACTTTGGACTACAACAGATGTTTAGACACAACGACTCACAGGTGTTACATAAGTTTGTGGAGCTGCTCATCCTCCATGTGAGCACACGCTTACTTTGCCCTGTAGTGATGCTCCACAGGCTGCAGGTGGTGAAAACGACGTGAGCGTGGCTCTGGTTTGGAGTGGACTATCCCTTTAAAGCAGGAGGTCAGCGCGGACACGGGAATAAATATTTCAGGTGACCGAGGTAACGACAGGGAAATAAAATATTAACCGGCAAAAAGATTATGAGGTAAAGCGTAGATGTCTATTCAATACTGTAAGTATGTGATGGAACTTTGAACTGTGCCGGCGGGTAAGAATTCACTTTTGATAAGATACCAATGGCGTGGATGTGTGGGAATTATCTCGTAAAGAAAGAATTGCTTTGCGTGAATACGAGGAACGTCTTGGATTTTGTTTTGCCATCACAAGGATGTGTCACAGCTGAAGCGATGGTCGCCGGAAGACAACAAACTTGTACATCTTAAAGAGGGAACTCCTGAATTGAGGTTTGCGTTGGGTTTTTTTCCTCCATTGTTGAAATTCCGAAATTGTCAAAATAAATGCAAAGATGCTGGACCGAACATGGACGGTGGATGTGAGAGGAGGCAGCCTGGAGCCTGGCCAGCAGCGCGGCCAAGACGAAGCATTACAAGGTGTTCAACAGCACCTTTCCAAAGGGCAGACATGACTGCTACATCTACACCCTTCCAACACACACAAACGCACACAAAAACGCATCTTTTGTCCGTTTTGAGACCCGTTAATGTGTAACCACTGCAAACACACACTTTCTTCCTTCTGTGAATCATCCCGTCGACGGCTTTTTAGTCCGCTTCACCACATTGTTTGCTCTGCCCTCTATTCACGATTTCCACATAAGTATTTGCTTATGGAACTTGAAATAACTTAACTAAAATCACAAGCTACCAATTCTTCAAGAGCCTAAGACAAACTTATGTCAGACAGTATAGACAAGGACGGTGTGAGTGAAATACTCGTACATCGTGTCAGGAGCATCACTTCAGACAAAAGCTGCTTAAAACACACACACACATACACACACTAACACAAGTATTTGTTTCTCAAATCTAATTTTCGTCATATATGTTTGAATTATGGTTGTAATTCCCAACGGATGCTGGACATGAAGTGTCTGGACATTATCTACAAACAATCATTTCCAGGGGTTAAGACAGGTCCTCTCAGTTTGGGCTGTGATAACTGTGATAAGTGTTTTATAAGACATTATCTCAGCAGCACGTCCTTTAAAACCACTTGAGGAGCGCAAGGGAGGGAAGAAAAAAAAGGAAAAGCTCGAAGCGTACTTACATTTCTATGGCAACCTACTTGGCACGTGCAATGTCATCAATTTTTGGGCGGGAATAGTCAACTTATAATGAAGTTGCGGCCTACGAATCAATGTTCAAATTAGAGCAGGTTGGAGTGCACGAGGGAGAAAAATCCTGAGGTGGCCTCTCACTCGGGGCAAAATGTATCTGAGATACAGAAGCTGCAGGTCGAGCTCCTCGTAGCGGTTCCATCTATTGGTTTTGCTAATTATTAATCGAAAATTACTTTCAAGATGATAGAGATCATTGAGGTTATAGCACTTTTCCTGGCCTTTGCTGCATGGATATTGGATTTGGTATCACTGCAAGATCAGTACTGGAGAGAATCCACCCAGGATGGAGGTGTGATTGTGACCTCCACTATTTATGAAAACCTCTGGATGTCGTGTGCCAGTGACTCAACAGGAATCTACAACTGCAGAGACTTTCCGTCCCTTCTTGCTCTTCCAGGTGAGTAACAGTGGAAATGCTGAATGCTTGACTACTTTCAAAGTTGTACCTTTACTATTGATCTTTGTTAAATCATGCTGAAATGATGGGAGTTACCATTATAAATAGAAACTTTGAGTGTTTGGAATTTTTCTCTCTTTGGATCATTTGAGCAGTCAGGCTCTCCCTGATGATTCCGCTAAGTCAGCGAAGAACAGCTGAGTGTGCATTTCTCTGGTTTGCTTCGTGGCTTTTTATTCATTGAATTTGAACAGCAAAAATTCAGTGATGATGTAAATACTATGCAAATCTGAATCGGGCTGCACATTCCTTAAAATATAGATTTATCTACATATTGAGTACAAATCACACACCTACGTGCAACTGTAAGTGAGAGGCGCTGTCCACTATTATGTAACAGTCAAACTACACTGATAAGTCCCAGCAGTGTCCAAAGATAATATGAATTAATTAGGCTTGTTTCAGTGTAATATAGTTTACAGTGTACATACTCATCCTCTGAACAGATTGAACTGAATCCTTTGAAATGGACTTAAATTCAGTAATACAGAAATCTTGAATTTTGCAAGTGTGACAAGAGTACATTGAAGGGGTGTTTAGTTTTGAGCACAGTTGTATGTAAAATGATTTTTACTAGTATTCAGTCTGCTTGTGCATTGTTGGTAATAATACGGGAGTCAGGAGAAGCCGGATTGCTTATGCAAGTCGAGCCATGCTTCCAGTTAGAAAGTCAGAATGGAACACATCAGGTGTGTGAGCCTAGATGTGCGGGGCCAGTCTGAAAACAAGGTAGAAATCAATAACCTGTTTTCTAGCCACAGGGTAGAGAACAATGAGGACCAACATTTTGGTGCTCTTATCATACGAGCAAACGGTTAAATGCAGGTGAGACTGCTGCGGTCAGCTAAAGGTCACACTGCGACTCGCACCCTAATCTCTCTGGGCTGCGCTCATTACCGGAGGCGTGCTAGAAATTGCTGATGAGGAGGGGGGAACGTGACTGTCGCCTCATCAATAATGGTTCGATTGTATTGACAGAGTGATCAAAGCGCCCGTCAAAAGGTGACAAATAGCCGTAGGTACATAGAGGAGGTTTGCAGGCTTGAAGGCTGGACTTCACCTCTCTGTTGATCCCTTTGAGTAAGCACTTCAACGGGCCTGAGAATAATGGAGGATTCATGCGTGGGGCATTCGAGAATTAATCATTGATTTTGTATTTTTCCACGGCATTTTTCGTAAAGGGTTGGTGGGAATTTGTCTTCCGTACTCCGAGGCGGCGGTTATCCCAAATCAACAACGCAGCATTTGCGTGTGAAGAAGCTCAGGGGGACGCATTCGAGGCCGAGTTCTTAAAAATCTCTCCCTTCGTGTGGACAACATGAACGCATTAGTCGAGGGTGTGGCGCTGTTGCTGGGATTCATCGGCTGGCTGATGGTCGGGGTCGCTCTTCCGAACCGATACTGGAAGGTGTCCACTGTGGATGGAAACGTGATCACCACCTCAACCATCTACGAAAACCTGTGGATGTCTTGTGCCACGGATTCTACGGGAGTTCACAACTGCCGTGATTTCCCATCTTTGCTCGCGCTGAGTGGTACGTGGTGAAAAATCCGATTATTTTCTTAGGAACTGAAGGCCGGAAAATTGGATTTAAACCTACCCGGGCCACTTCAGAACCTGCTAGAAGGTGAACCATGGGTTGGTGGCGATGGGTTCAGCATGTAGGACTCAACGACAGATTGAGCTCCAGAGATGGTCTTTGATCTACTCCACGGTCCAGTGACCCAGATTTAACTCTGGAAATCTAGCGGGAGCTTCTTTTGTACAGTCCCTAATCTATATGGTTGACACAAGATATGATAAGATGTGGTGAGATAAGGACGTACATTACAACGGCAAATAGATGGTGATAAAACAATAAAAGGCTTTGACAGGTTTTACGCATTCGGCAATTTAATTTTGTTGCTACAAACCCTGTGAACTGCCTGCCTGTGCTCGACGTAGCAGTGGGACGTGAACGGACAAACATTTGCTCCCATTGTGTCCAAGCCTTGGACATTGCCGGGGACGGGATTCTGCCCGATGCTCTGAAGCGCATGTGGTGTTAAGGAATCAAGACCAAAGACGGATTTAAAAATCCAAGAGAGCGTAATTGGGGAAATTATGTAGAAAGATGAGTGAGTATGACAGTGTTGAGGTGTTGCAGATGTTGTAAACAAGATGTTTTGCTACCTGAGGCAGATCAGGTGGGTGTTAACCCACCTGTGGGCTTGGTCAATTTTTATCAGAAGACAATAGAATATGGGCAGGACAGAACGGTGAGGGGGTGGAGGGCAGAGATTGACACACAGAAAGGAATGCAAGGGAAACAAAGAGGGTTGGAGAAATACTTACATTGGCCACGCACAATGCACCACACCTCTCTCTTTGCATACAAAACTACGGTACACATTACGGGGGGAGTGTTTGTCCTTGTGGGCCTCAGTATATAACACGGACACACATTTTGTGTCTTCTCCACAGTGACAGTTTTCTTTTGATATTTTTGCTGATCGAACCATGAAAATAGAGGTTTATTTATTTATTTACAACTGTATGTCTCAGAAAAGCAATCTCGTTCAGCACAAAGCACCAAAACGGTCTATACCGCAAGAACCATTCTGACAGAATTACCAATTTCTTGTACCTCAATTTCTTTCACATGAGAATTTTAAGATGTATTTTTTGTCCCATTTTCCTATACAGGGTATATACAGGCCTCCCGGGCACTGATGATCGCTGCCATAGTCTTTGGGACGTTTGGGCTTGTAGCCACCTTGGCGGGCATGCGATGCTCTAAAATCGGTGGCGAGAACTACGTCCTGAAAGGCAGAGTGGCTGCAGTAGGAGGGGTATTCTTCTTGCTACAAGGTAATAATAGGTGTGGCAGTCCAACAATAATGAAAGCCAGCTGATAATACACCAGCGTTTACGTAGAGGCACAGATCTGCATGACTCACTCTGTTCGTTTGTCCAAAAAATGATCACTCATCAAACTGTATGAATAAGTACTCACATTGTTTGCTCTTCAGCTGCTAAGCGTGTTGGCCACACAATGCTGAGTTGTGCGACTCGTTCCTCATGTTGCCGCTTGGCACCCACTCACGTTCAGTCCTTCAAACCTGTGAACAGCAAAAAGAAGCGAATGATACATTGACTGTATATTTACTCTGCACCAATAAGGTTGCATTTGCTTGACAAACCCTGGCCTGTCTCCATTATTCCCTTGGTGTTAACTCAGTTGTGTATTCTGTTTGCACCTGTTCACATCAAGCAATTGTTTGCATATTGCAGGACTGTGCACCATGATTGCTGTGTCTTGGTACGCAGCCAACATCACGCAGGAGTTTTTTGATCAGTTCTATCCAGGGACAAAGTAAGTCAATATCAGCTGATCTTATTTGTGTTTAGGTCAAGAGACGTAAAACAATTGCTGCATGTGAATCATTACAAATGCTGTATACATACGTAATATTAACATTCCATGAATGGTTAAACCTCTTGTTAATTACAGGTATGAGATAGGAGAGGGTTTGTATATCGGCTGGGCTTCAGCCACGCTTGCCATGTGTGGAGGCTCCTGTCTGATGTGTGCATGCAAACAAGAGATGTCTGACGAGAAAAGGTGAGTGTTTCTGCCACTGATTCAAACACTCTGAGTTCATACTCTAATTGAATGCTGCAGTTGGTTCAATCTATGACATGCTTTTCAGACTGTACCCATACCAGCCATCGTCCAGAGGACATGTGCTGTCCACTGCAACAATGTCTCAGTCCGCCCCCAGCCACTACGGGAGAAACGCCTACGTCTGAGATGTTACTGAACGACTGTCGCCACTGATTTAACAATGGATACCCGCAGTACGATAAGTTGGTTTTCCTCCCAAGAAAGACCAATACATCCCAATACATTCATGCATCCACACTCTAAAATGTACTCCACTGATGCCTCAATCATTGTACAGTCCCTTTAAGGAAACCTTAAGTATGACTTTTAGGTCTTCCGTCTATATTTCAGAGAGAGTATCTTCTTTGGACTTCATGAACAAGTAGCATGTTAAGAGATACAGGGACAAAATGAGTAATATTCAGCATCCTCCTCATCTCAGGGTCAGACATTGGTTGGTTCTAGAAGTCAAGGCCATGAATAATTCAAAATACATGAAGTTACTCGACCATTTGTGGATGTTTGTAAATTGCAAATCTAAGTCTATTGGTGATTGGGGAAACCATGCCTGTCCAATAACAACACATAAACATTTTAATTCCGATATAACACTAAGGTGCTGCAAGTCCCAAAACATGTTCATATGGGTTATATTCAAACATATGGGTATATCAATGTCTTAGAGGTGTAAACTCCACTGTTCTCAAACTGTTCCTGTTCAAAAACAGTCCTTTTTTATCTTTACTATGTAGCTCTGAACCAAAGCAATACTGACTAAACGCTTTCTACCACCATTGGCAAAAGGTAACTTACAGAACAAACAAACTTGTAATACTGAACTTTCTCTTTGTATATTTTGTGCATTCCGAAGTATGTTTGTATTTTGCACAGCATAGGTAATTTTTCTGCCTCTTTTTTACTGTTTGTTATACACACCTAATGACGCCAACTGCTGTTTAGCCACTGAATAACATGAAGGGATGACTTTTTAAATAAAACTATTAATATAGATGAACACTTGGGCGCTACGTGAGTGTCTTATCACAGATATTGCTATCATAACCTCTGAGTTGATAACAGTAGTTGGGCAATGTCACTGAATATGTTCGCCTGTGCAGTTTATGTGCTTTATCAACACTGTGCAATGAAAATATAGATGCTGGATTTTGAGCAATACAGCATTGTTAAGGTTCACCATATTCACTATATGTTTGCATTGTACTGCACACAGTGCAATGTTACATCACGGGCACTGAACCAGTGAATAGCAGTGACCAAAATATTCTCATCCAGACTTTGTCCATGGGCACAGCATCATTGCACCATGTGATTGCAATGGGCTTATTCCAGTTTTGTTGGAAATGGAAAAATAAAAATTAGAAGCAAGCACATGCTTTCACACGATTTACCACTATGATGGTCCACTCAAAAATAACCTTGCTTCGTTCTCTGCAAGTGAAATATTGGTTTCAAGTAGTCTGTCAGTGATTGCTCAGTAAAGTGTCTGGGATACTGACGTGCATTTGCAGATCATGTCAACTAAACGCCATCTGCTGGAGTGAGATGGTATAACCCCTCATTAGAATCCTGTCTGGTATTGCACCGAAGCATGCGAGGTTTCCCTGTTAACACCGATACGGGGCAGTAAAGGTTAACTGGGCTTTGCATATGTTGAAAAACATGTCATCCCAGTGAGAAAAGAGGTGATACAAATGCAAATTTAGATACATAGAAGCTGTGTGGCTGTGAGGCAATTGGCAGTTAGCAATTCCGCTTATACTTGTCTGTCTGCTTTAGCCATGTGGGTGGGAAACGCTGATGGAAAATGGAAAAGAGAGAGAAAAACAACAAGATTCAACAGAGGTAGCAACAAATGTGTTCATTGATCAAGTTGCGACGTGCAGAGCAAGATCCAAAACTGATCGTGTCAATTCATTTTAATGCAACTTCTGTGAAGACTTTGTGACATTTCATCGTCGCCGTGTGTGAGGCTGCATCTTTGCACATTAACACACCTTGTACATTGTAAATATCTAATCTTTGAGAGCGTCCAGAGCCATGTCGTCCAAGGCTTTTCCTTCAAAGCGGATCATGTGCCAGCCTTCATCGGTAGTGAGGTCCTGACCTCCTTTGGCAGCATAAAAGTCTCGGGCAGGCGAATTCCAGTCCAGGACAGATAAATTCAACCTCACGCATCGTCTGTCTTTTGCCACCTGAGCACACAGAGTGGTCAGTGAGTAGATTAGTCAGTTAAATCCTGAAACATCTCCTGTAAATATGTAACAGGTACTCAAAGACGTGGGCACATGCAGGAGTTGCAAAGCACAAAATTTCACACTTAATTTCACATTTTCGCATGTTCTTACCTTAGCAACTGCACTCATTAAGGCCTTGCCGATGCCCTTTCCTACAATGAAACATTGATAACTTGTGTTCTAGCCTCACATTTAAGGTTACAATGGCAAAGATTTGTGCGACAGGCTCTGAAACGTTACCTCGAAAATCTGGCATTACATAAAGATCCTCGATGTACACTGTTGGTCCAGTCCATGTGCTGTACGTGTAAAAATAGATGGCAAACCCAACAACAGTGAATCCTATTGGGGAAAAAGATACAGTACATCTCATCGACAATGTTGTGCTCCATATGTTGGGTAATATATTTGGTCCTGCTGAAGTCTCCATCAAGGCTCAACTTTAGGGAACACTAAGAAAAAATTACATTTAATTTGTTGGCACAAGTATAACATGTGGTGCAGAATTTGTATCAATGATGTTCCAATGGAGAGTGAATATCAATGTAATCGCTCTGTTAAGTTTGACGGGTGGATATCTCGTCCTAAAAATCCTACATGGATGTCGAAATCAATGTAAATAGTAACAGTCGAATCAGTACATACAGTAAGTGAGACTGGATTTGACGTGATGGCAGGGTAGCAACAGGAAAATCTCTGTCAAACAACACTAACACAATACCTTCTTCTGATTTATGCTCCTCGGATATTTCTGCCACAAAACATTGAAAAAGGGGTTCCGGACCAAAACCATCACGCTGCAGATCTGAGGAAAAGCAGGAGAGTCAACTAATCAAACCAAGGACAAAAACCAATTACTGTAATGTTTTTAGATCACTTTTTGACTTCAAGATGTCATATTGACATCGTCCTATATACTGTATGTGAGGCATGTGAGGCATGTGCAGTAAGATGCTAGCGGGAAATGTTGACATTGTTATCGAGTGTTTATATTACTTATGTAAACTGCTCCTATTCATGAATGTAGACACCAATGTTTACACAAACGAATCAACATGGCTGCTCATTATTTGCAATTGTATATGAATGATAATTCACCTTTGTAGGATGTCTTGACCTCGTTGGGCATTTTTTCAAACACAGCCAACTCCTAAAATGAAGATTTAAAAGATTGCAAATAATAAGATTAAGAATAAGACTAAGTTGAGGTTGCGTCCAAAGATCATTGAGGATTTAAGTCGGTAGAACAACTATAGTGTAAAACATATCTTCCATCTCACTATAACAGTGTTTCGATGTAAAATGTGAACCATGGCTCAAAAATTGTGATAAACACTGCACTTCGTTGGTCTAGGGTTACCTGGTAATATTATGTGGTGTTAATAATCTGTGAAGAACACTGATTCTGAGTTTGAAGCCTTATTGCTTGTGACAGGTGAAGAGGCAGATCCATTTTGAAAAAGGCGCCAACTCTCAACCACAACCACGTCTACGTTTTCAGTGACAAGAACTACGGTACAAATGTCGACAAATGTCCTCTCTTAAGTCGAAACCCATTCAAATCCTTCAGGGAATGAAGGGCAGTGACGAAATTTGGGGTTATTTGACAGTGACGGCACATGTCTCATTTGTTTGGTGGGTATCGTGTATGGCACTCACCATTATCATTCTGGAAACGTCTTTGCAGTCCTCTTCTTTTGCTGCACGTATTTTGTAATTCATGTCTGCGGCACAGGTGTCGAACAATTTTACCGAATGCACGCGATTCCTGGTGTTTGTGTTGAGATCTGT
>OMPJ01034624.1:13700-37984 GCA_900312935.1 Carapus acus | reverse complement strand
ATGTCCCCGATCTCCCGTTGGAACGTCCCGGTGGCCGAGAATCTCAGGATGGACACAACCTGAATGTGCACAGGGATAACTTTGGAGTGTTTTGTCTCCCGCTTCAACATAGGGTGCAGATCACGGCACAGATCCATCAGTATATGTTTTGGGAAGCGGTACCTGCTGAGAGGAACTCTGTGCTCTCCGCGAACGCATCTGCGCGCTCTCTGAAAACGCGCTCCCTCCGAAGCGCACGGTGCTCTAAATCCTCAAGCAGCGCCGGCCGGGCCATGGTGCGTTTTAAGTGTTAATAGCGGGCTCTGTCACCGCTGCTTTTTATAGCTTGTCACACCAATTATTCAACGCATCTGCTTCTAACTGAAAAATTTCTTTCCTTCCTCCCCTGCTTCATTCATTCATTCATTAGAGGGAACGGGAACCGATGAGGAGTTTGAGATCGCTCGACACGATCGCTCTATTTGTAGTTTCACCGCTCTACCACTGGATGTTGTGCTTACGCATGGTCAGAGGCATGCGTAGGTTTACACGCGTTTCTACGCACACGTTCTAATTGGTAAATGTCATACTTTGTCTTAGAATGTGCGTACGCGCTACTTGCGCACTTTTACGTGCGCACGCACGGTTGATAAATGAGGCCCCTGGTCTTGTCTGTTGAGGGACTACAGGTGCAGACTGGCAGGCACCACACACATACTGTATGAAGTGCCACAACTGGGTACATCTGCACTGAAAAGTTGTGTGATAGACCGCAGTCTATCACACAATAAGACTATAAGTGCAGACTGGCAGGCACCACAAACATATGAAGTGCCACAACTGGGTACATTTGCACTGAAAAGTGAAAGAATCACAAAGAAGGTACACCAGCAGTTTAAGTAAAGAGAAGGGAAAGAGGTTCTACAAACAGTATGTGGTGTGATTTGAAAAATTTGAAAGTGTAAGTGAAAGATATGTGAAAATATGTTGATTGTTTTGTTTGTTGCTCAACTGTTCCATTAGAAAGTGACAATGGATAAATTGTTGATATTTTTGACCAGGATACACTGGCCAGTAGTACAATCAAGAATCTGCGGTGATTGCTTTACTTACCAATACCAGTTCAAACTGCATCTTAATTTCAGACTCGATATGATGGCGAGTCACCTCAGCAAGTCGCTCAATACTGAAAAAAAGGAACAGAGGGGAGATATACTACATGAAAAACTAAACCAATTACATGAACATATAATATAAACATAAAACATTATCTGTCTGTCTATCTATCTATCTATCTATCTATCTATCTATCTATCTATCTATCTATCTGTCTATCTGTCTGTCTGTCTGTCTGTCTGTCTGTCTGTCTGTCTGTCTGTCGGCCACTCGATAGCAGCCAGCAATCATATTTTGCCCTCAATTAATTTGAGTTAACACCCCTGCTCTACAATATCTCCAACATTCTCTGTTGTGAGTTTAGTTGCTCTCTATCTTTGTGTCTGTGCTGTCCTCTGAGCCCCTTTAAATGTATCACTGTTCTATTGCAGCCGTTTGATAAAATCTTTTAAGTTCATTCTTGCCTAATTAATGTGCACAAAGCACCCCATACTGACATAAAAACAAAATTGTTAAATCCCCTCCCGCTTCATCATCACTGCCACAATTTACGTTTTATTGCCACGATTCACGTTTTATGCTGCTATTATTTATAAATGGTCTAAACTATACATTTCTCTATATTCTTCTGTACATACTGTAGCTATTTCTTTATGTTTTTTCTTTTTCTTTTTGATACCATTTTGCACTGGAACTTAGCGTCTTAATTTCATTACACAAAGTGAATTGCCGTAATGATGATAAAAGATTCCCGATTCCTGATTCTTAAACCATCTCAGACAAGTACCTGTAAGTTACATTCTGTATTCACATAAATGTGACATACCTCTTCATTTCTGCAAGGTTTTGAGCTTGTAACCAGTCATCCATGCTTTTTTTGTCCAACATCTCAAATTTTCTTTTCTGCAGGAAGTGCAACATTGCTAAACCATGAACCTTGACAAGCTCAATACGTGCCTTTGCTCCTTGCTCTGGGAGATACAAATATACAATAAATAAGACATATCCACATCAGCAGATGTATCCAAGATATTTGGACATTTTTTTTACATTATGGTTATGTGGTGGATAATTGATGTTCATCTGAAAGATTCCAGTGATAGAAAAAAGGAATCAGTAAATACCCTCATACTCCAAAGAAGCAACATATTCTTTCTGTATTTTCTCTTTCAGTTCCTGTTTATGAATGTTCTCTGGGCTGTTTTCATTGACGGGTGCTGAGATGGATGCCACAGGTACAGATGGTGGAACTAGTGGTGGAAAAGAAAAAAAGAGAGATTGTACAAAATGTGCAAAGTGCACAAACTGAACTGACCCCAATTGGCCTCTGGTCTAGTGCCTTTATTGTTACAATTGCCTTGGTTTGAAGAATTTTCGATTGTACGGTATAATTACAAAATGTTGTTAGACGTTGTTTATATTTGGACATTTTGTAATATATAAAAAGCTATTACATGAATGACTTAAGTGTTGTCATTAAGTTTTATTCTTTGAAAAGATTAATTGTTTTGATAATTTTTTGTTTTCATTTAGACTTAATTTAACACGTTTCTAACACATATTTTTAGTTAACATGCTGACGAGATGGGCATTGTTATGTGTTGTACCTTTACATTGCCTCCCATGGCAAACAGCACATAAGCTTATCATCAACAGACATCCCATTAAATAAAAGGACCTGCCTTTGCTTTTTCCTGCCTGCTTCTTTTTAACCTTGGTGGCTGAAGCCGCGGATGATTTTGTGGTCTTCTTCTCTTTCTCTTGTGGAGTGTCAATCGGTTCCTTAGTGTCCTCCTCATTTAAACGGGTCTCCGTTGACACCTATGCACATCATAACAATTGATGAAAGATACAGTGCTGCACTCTTGCCAAGTACATATTAACACACATCACATTACCCAGGTGCTGATAGCTGTAAGAGCAATCTCGCAGTCGTTGATCAATTTCTCATTGGGTAACTGCAAGAGATAACCTTGGTTAATATCTGCTTTTACAATTTATCAGAGTTTCAGTGCATCAAAGACACACAACATGGCAAGATGAAGCAGTTGTGTGATAACTTCAAATTTACAACATCCCTAATCAACACAAATCTAAATCCTTTAGTGTGAGTGTCCATACCAATGAGTACAGAATTGGATTTATCTGAAAAAGCAAGGTGATCTGATTTGCAATGACCTGGCCTGGTTCATCCTGTCGCTGACCACTGGTTTTGGAGACCTCCTCTACCACAAGACGCCCCCTTGGAATAAGTGGGATACTGACAGCATGGTAGAACAGTTAAGGCATAGATAAATGTGTTTTGGTCAAGCATCAAGGACTGGACTTACAGTTTGGGTTTCAGGTTACTGTTTTCATTGTTCAGTTGGTCGCATACAGCAATGGTCATTGCTTCATCACTGGTGGCATATTAACAGTACATGTTAGCTTCAGTCATTATCAAGAAAATGCTAATTATTGTTACTAAGTACTTTAATCTGTATCTTTTGTGTCAGCGATTAATACCAAATAACATATCTAACATATCTGCTTAGGTTTTTCAAATGAAACAAATGAGAAGACACCATTGGGGCCAAAACATTTCCTAATAATTTAATTGTGTCATGATTCTTTTGTTGTGCTGCACAATGACAACACAAGCATTCTATTCTATTAAGTACCAGACATTGTGGTTTGCGATGATGAAGACTGACATTTTTCTGATAATCAAAATGCAATTAAAAATGTGTTTTCACTGCAAATACCTGTCAGCGGTGTCCACCAGAGGCACACAAACAAAGCTAGAGGCAAACTCAGGCAACACCAGAGTAGACATGCCCAGATAATAGTTTCGGAGGATGCACAGTGTGTCCTGGAAACGATCCAATTCCACCTGAGCATCCAATGCAGTACATCATAAATACTTAAGTACTAAGAGATGAATACAGGAATGACATAGAGCAATTGAAAAGCGACCTGAATGAGAGTTGAGTAGTGATTCCTGAGGACATCAGTATGGTCATTCAGCCACTCATTTCCAGTTATTACAGTTTTTTCTTGCTCATCTTCTTCCTTTTGTTTCTTACGGATATCTCGCAAATATTCACACAAGTCCTAAAAGCACATCAAGATGTTTTACGACTCAACATTTTTTAGGCCACTATTTGGGTTGAATCATATTATTTACAAAATTTTAAACGACTTTTCTGCCTCTAAACACATTCCTGAATAATATGTGATCATTTCTGTTGTAATTCTAATCTTCACAAATCTTATTTAGTTTTCTTGCGCAATCTTACATCCAGCCTCTGATGTAGCTCTGCCTTGATATCATCATCATCTCGCATGTCATCGGGTACATTATTGTAGTCGATCTGCCATCGACACACAACCTCCTGGGCCATGTCTGGGCGTTGAAGGTATTGCTTGAATTCCTCACCAGCATTACTGAAAAAGGTTTAATAAGTCCAAAAACAAACAGTAAATGCGAAGAACCTACACGAGGTCAGATAATTTGTACCCTCTGCTGAACACATTCACAAGCAGGGGTAGATTAAAGGCTATACAGTGTCAGTGAATTTTCATCAGAGGCATTTATAAGTAAATATTTGATGACCTGCAGATAAATATATGAAATATAAAATGATTTTATATCCAGACTAACAAAACAGGCACAAAATACAAACACTGACCGACGTGAAAAGTAAAACAATATTAGAAGCCATTCTTCACTCAAGCCATTGATGCACTTGTCCTCAACATCCCTTACATCACTCACTGTTGCGTAACTCTTGAGTCATGTTTGACAATACAAGTTATCATGTAAGTATGAAGATGAATTGTAGTAACCTCACATAGTTTGACACTGACTGTATATTTCACTCCTCAGATGAGAAACTTTCATTTATTCTAGTGAAATGGCAATGATCCAGGGTGTTAATCCATTTATCCATTCATAGTGATAGGGAGGATGATGTTGTGATGATGTGGCTGGTTGTTGGATAATACATTGTGGGTATGGAATGTGCTAGCTAATCAAATAATATAAATCAGGATGTGACGATAGTTGTCAATCCAGGATTTGGTTGATTAGATTGTCTGATAAACTAGATTATCTCATCAACTCCCACACATCCACCTAATTTGCTGATTCCAGTTTCCATCCGAAAACCACCTTGATGACGGAGAACCTGGACAAGTCGACATATTTATGTCACATATTTATGTTTATACACAAAGTATATTTAATTAATATGATTTTAGTTATGAGGGAGAGTGTTAGTATTATATGGATGATTTTGAGAGAATTTTGGTTAAACTGAAGTGAATATATAAAAGATAAATGCCATCAGGTTTGGATGATAATTTCAATTAATTGTTGGTACATTGTGTGGTGTTTAAATTCATCCGTGGATAAATGTGCACACATAACATCTACGCACTTTCCAACGCAAAGTGTGACATTTACCAATTAGTACTTGAGTGTAGAAACGTGTGTAAACTTGCTCACACCTCTGACCATGCTAATACACAACATCCATCCCTATTGATCCCAGTGTACAGGTTCGCTAACCTGCAAAACAGCAGGACATGCTGTACATACAAAGCGCTCTTACTGACATTCACTTAGACTTAATATTAATCTGACCTGATCAGCTGCGTAAGTAAACACGTCGGAGCTACGTTAAGTCGTTATGTACCTATTCAATTTACACATTGGATTTCATTCTCTGCACCCCATTGCTTTGCTGTGTGGGAGCAGTGTGGGAATCCGCAAGTTTGAAGATTAGAGGGAATATTGACCATGGCCTGACTGTGCCACTGACACATTACTGCAGAAATCGTTCCTGCAATACATGGTTATTTGAGTGCGTTTCTGCATGCAAATGACCCCAAACATGCACAAGCTTGGCAGTTACACACAGGTGACATTTATCATCACCGGCTGCATACATACTGCATGCAATTATTAGAACAGCTCAGGTAAAGTAGTTTGTCGCATGGTCAGAGAAGCAAGACTGAAATGGTTTGGTCATACTCGGAGGAGAGATAGTAGAAATATTGGATCAAGGATGTTGAAGCTGGAGATGCCCGGTAGGGGAAAAAGAGGTAGACAGCAGAGAAGATTCCTGGATATAGTGCAGAGGACATGATGGTAGTTGATGTTTCAGTTGATGATTTAAAGAATGGAGGTCAGAGGAGAGGGATATCATCTGCTGTTGTGGCCCCAGAAGCGCATAGCCAAAAGAGGAGGAAAACAAAATGATCTTGTACGTTGCGACTGATATTTTCTAAAGTAGGACTTCAACAGCAAAACAAGTAAAAGTGATTCAAAGTCCAGGCGTTACTGAATACCTGAAGTTGAATAGAGTGCAGGTGATCAGGTCACGTTCATAGCGCAATTTCTCCATCACAACCTTTATGTTGCTCACATACATATCACACAATGTGTCCCAAAAGGGGCACAAATATGCAGGGATCTCCTACAAATAAAAAGATGTTATCAGAACATACGAATTGGAAGACACACAATAGATGGGGAAATTGTACAAAAGGGCAATGGGACTTAATCTCAATATGTAGAGAAAATCTAGATCAGGGGTCACCATTGCTGTGTCCGTGGGCATATTAGTGCCAACAACGACTATTTGGGGAACCTGCAAGGCATGTTCAAAGTGAGAGTAATTACAGTGACATGTGACCAGTCTCTTCAAATAGTGAAACAACTACTTTTCCTATTCTTATCATTTCATTATCATCACTAAAGAGTGATGCGTGCAGTTTTGTTATATAGGGAAGTCTCTATCAAACAGGTCCTGTAAGCCCTTTTATACCCCATAGTCCCCACGAAGTTGCCTGGAATTTCAAAAAGGTTGGATACCTTGGCACTAGATGAAAGCACAAAAAAGTGCAAAACAGCAACAGTGCAACTAACAAACAATAAAAACAACAAAACAAATAGCAAATACACATTGTATAAAAACACTTTTGGCAACTGAACAACGATATCTGAGTCAAAATTGAATATCAGAACAAACCAAGTTCACCAGAGGTATAGGGATTAAGAGAATACAACAATGTTGACAACTTTAGAGAGGGATCAACTCCACCTGAGGTAGGGTCTCATCCACATACACCCAGCTGGATGTACCAGGGCAAGGAGGAATAACATCAGCTGGGCTCCGGGGGTTTTCTGAGTTCTCATTTGATACCACGCATGGTGTTTCCTCTGCACCTGATTGTGACAGTGATACAGTGAGTGTCTTTTACTCTCTTCATATCATAAAATGAAGTGGAATCAGAGATTTATAATTACAGATTCATTTTACGACCGTCACAGAATGGCAGATGCATTGAATCAAACTTTAAATGCAGAGATGTATATATTTGCACTTACCTGTAAAATTAATACACCGCTATTGTAGTAGTAATAAAACAATACCATAGTAACCCATCTTCAATAATCCGTCCTCATTTCCCACCAAACTAAAATTTCTACACGATCATCGACAGCCTCTGTCCAATACATCCACTATCTCTGCACATGACCAAAGAATCTTGCGTCCCTGACCTTGTCCCTCCCTAACCGTATTCCGTAGATCTGGCATGTCCAACGTCTGATTCAATCAAGCCCTTTGGTCTGTCTTTAGCCCGCCAAAGATTTGTACACAAATTATGATTATCTGATCTGAGAATTGCCACAATGACACCAGATTGCGATGCAATGGCAAAAATGATCAACAACACTGCTCCCACTTGGAGTTAAGTATGTTAACATTGTGATGTATTTTCTGTATTCTGTTTATGTCTGCTGAGAATGCACCTTGTGCTGACCCAGCCTGTCTGTCAAGTTTTAGAAGTCAATTTAACCCCAAGCCAAAATGTTGGCCCATCCCTGCATAACTGCACAGTTTAACTGTTCCTCTGATATCTTGGTTTCTAATTCTGTCCTCCCTGCTTATTTCTGCAGAAAACCTCAGAATCTTTCTGTTTTCCAGCTCGCCCTCCTATCTTATATCAAGTGCACAGTCTCCTGACCATACATCGCAGCTATTCTCACTGCTGTGTTTTACATTTATTATTCTAGCTGATATTCTTCTATTTCAAAGTGTCCCTGACGTTCTGCCCTATTCATGCCGCCCTGTCTGTGCTCTGCTCTTCTCCTTTCTCCCTAGCTTTGGTGGGTTGACCCAAGACTTTACCATCCTCACTTGTCCTCCTGCCTCACTATCATTCCATACTCCGCCTTGCTCCTGCCACCTGTCATTCCTCTACTCTGCAGCGTAAACCTTGATTTCTGCGAGGTTTCTCCCACAAGGTTTCTTCTGAATATATTATACACATCAACATATCACACTTGTTCTGAAAAATTGCCAATTAGGTGAAAAGAAAAACAGAGAGAAAACGGGAAAAAAGTCATATTCTATGAATCCCCCAAAGGGAAAATTCACAATTTGTACACAAATGCACTCAAATGCATTCATGGAATGACATGGCTAGCACCATCCACTCGTACCTTTTGGTCCTCCCTCTGTTTCCCCCTTTTTCTCATCATACTCAGGCATTAGTACCTCAAAGCAAAATCGATTTTTAAAGCAAACTCTGTTCACTTTCATTTATCCCCCTCATAGGCTATGCAATCAATAACATCTTCCTGTATATATTTTTTCTCCTTGTTCATTATGCAGCCTCGCATGTAGCCCACCATACACCTCTCTCCTTTGCCTTTCCTTCATTTGTATTGCCTTACCTGCAAATTAGCATTTCTCTCTCAAACCTCATTGACAACCATTTTGTGGTACAAGCTGACAATATCAACCCTCCATTGTCTAACTTCAAACTATTCAATTCCTCCAATTCTAAATGTGTAATATGTATATATAATAATATATATAGATTTCAATTTGCACATGTTAAGAAAGTGTCCTCAAGCCATTCTGGGTTAGACATGGAGTTCTGCTAGGCTCCATACTGACACCAATTTTGCTTCCTGTAGTGGTATCAGAAAACGCTATCAACTTTCAATGTTGATGATACACAACCGTATCAGCGAAACCTGAGGAAAGCACCCATCTGGCAGAACTTCAGTGTTGGTTAAGGAATTTAAAAACATGGATGACTTGTAACTACCTGTCATTTAACTCATAAAACTCAAGTAATTGTTGTTGTGTGTAAATGTTGTGTGTGTAATTGTCTCTGTGTAATGATATCACTCCCTTGGATCCCTTGTCTTGGCCTTCAGCACCACTTACAAAATCTAGGAGTTATCTTCGATCAATATCTGTCACTGAATGCACACATTAAACAAATGTCAAGAACTGCCCCCTTTCACTCTCATAAGATCGCAAAGGATAGGCACATGCTGTAATCAAAGGAAACTGAAAAAATGGTTCATGCTTTGGTAACCAAAGCATCCAGGCTGGAGTACTGTAATTCTTAATCATCAGGTTGTAGTAACAAGACACTGAATCCTCTCAAGCTGGTTCAGAATTCTTCGGCACTTACAGTATATTAACAGGAACTAAGAAAAGAGACCACATTTCTTCCATGTCGGCTTCTCTGCACTTGCTGCCAATAAATTGAGAATAGAATCCTTCCCCTCACCTTCAAAGTGCATAATGATCAGGTAATATCATGTCTTAAAGAGCTGTGTCTTGCCATCCAACCAGAACTCTGTGATCCCAGATCACAGGATTACCTGAGATTCTTAAAAACTGTAAGAGCAGCAGGCTAGGGCCTTCAACCATCGGGCTTCTCTCCTGTAGAACCACCTTCCAGTTTCAGTCCGGGGGCAGACTCCCTCACTACTTTTGAGACGAGACTGAAAGCTTTCCTTTTAGGTGAAGCTTACAGTTAGACCAAGCTACACTGCTAGAGTCAGACAGACAGGGGATTTCTCCTGATGCCCTGATCTTTTCTCTCCTACCCCTCACATGCATTTATGTCTTCTTAATGCATGTTACTAATTCATCTTCTTCCCTGAGTCTTTGTGTCTTGTGCTTCATTCACCCGCAGAATGCAGCTGTAACATGACCAGTGATGACAGACCTCCAGACATTCAGGTCCTGCTCCTGATCGGCATGCTGTGCGCCTACTGGTGTGCTTCTTTAAACCTGTCTCTGCCTCTGTCTCTCTCCCTTTCTTTTTCATCATAACTGGTCAAGGCAAATGGCTGCCCACCTGCTGCCTGGTCTGCCCGAGGTTTCTTACCATTAAAGGGGGAGGGGTGTTCCTCGCCAATGTTGCAAATGGGGGATATGTTGGGTCTCTGTGTGTTTATGTTATAGAATTTGAATGTTTAAATGCCTGCTTCATCTTGGAAAGCATATTGAGATAACCTCTGTTGTGATTTGGAGCTATACAAATTGAATTGAATTGAATTGAAATGGAATTAAATCTCTCTTCACGTGCACTACTCTATTTACTGAGGGTTTATCTGAGACTGCCGCTATGTCGATCTTATCGTAAGTATGATAGAACAATTTGCATCCCCAATCAATGCTCCTTTTCCTTCCAGGTCTGCTCCATTGCACACATGATGTACGGCGTACGCTGTATCCACCTTCTTTCTCTCCATCCTATCACTATCATATCACAGTATCTCTGCTTGAGAACCAGGGTTCGATTCCACAAAATGAAAAGAAACGTTATGGGGCAGCGATGACTCATTGTGTAGGGACTTTGTAGGGACTTTGTCTATCAACTGGCCCAGATCAAAAAAAGTGTGGAGGATGTGTTCTTGTCTTGAGCGCTGCAGAGGCATATTTGAGAAAGGCACCTAACCCCAACTCTCTCTAAGGACAACCTCTCCCTGCAGCCCCTGTGCCCTTCAATCCCTCCCCTACTGCATGACATAGTTATTGTAATGACTATCCTTGTGTGCCTGTCATTCCAATTTTCTGTATGTATTTGTATGAATTAGAAGTGGAACATTGGTTATTTCTCCTTTGAGAGATAAATGACGTATGTTATTGTTGTTTTCTTTTTATCCTCTCCTTCTTTTTTCTGGCCCCAGTTATATCCTGAATGCTCTTCATAACAGAACCAACATCATTTATCTGACTTGAGAGTGGTGGCTTCAAGACACCAGAAAACAACATTCTTGTGGCTGGTCTCTGATGACATCTAATTTGGCCAGTGTAATAAGGCAACACCACTGGAGCAGGTTCAAGGACATTACCTTGAAAATTACAACTAGAAGAGACCACATCTATCTTTGTCTTTACATTTTCTGTACAAGGGCAATGAAGATGTTGAGACATTTGCTATGCAAGATGCGCACGAAAACAAACACGATTAAGCTGAAATTTGACATTTCTTAACTTAACTGTAGTTTTGGTCTGTAAATTGAGATGTGTCTGAGTGTCCAATCTCTTCAGCCTTGTCCTTGTTCCCGACAGTATCTAATAACAAAGAGCAAGGTAAAAAAATGTTCATGAATTATCAAAGAACAGTAGGTCTTACTAAGTGTCTGACAACGAAAGAATGCAATCATTGTTGAATCAATGTCATTGTGCTGTGTTTATTTTGTTGCTCAATCTGTGCAAACTCAAAATCATCTTTTATGCATTGAAAATTATAACCACCTACCTCGCTGTGTTTTAGTCATAACTTGTTGCAGTACAGTTTCAATTCTACGATAAAGTTCCTCTTGCTCAATTTCTGCATTAATATGAATCAAAATCTTTTGCTTCCCATCATACCATTTCTCTAGTTTTGGCAATGTGTCCTGAAAAGCAGTGATCCTTGAGTGATGCGAAAAAAAGAAGAAAAGAAAAGAAAAGAAAAGAAAAGAAAAGAAAAGAAAAGAGAAGAGAAGAGAAGAGAAGAGAAGAGAAGAGAAGAGAAGAGAAGAGAAGTGACAATAACAAATAGTAATGCATTTGATTAAGAAAAAGTGGCAAAGCCACCAACACTTTGTATTAAAATCAACAAATCAATGAATCAATAAAAAATAATTGAATTGGACATTAAAATTGAGGAGATGGATAAAACAACAACATACAGTGTAAAAATCGATGACGTCACAAAAATCTTTTTTGATTTGATGTATTTCCACCACTTTTCCCTTTTACCTTTGTTGTATCATTGCCTGCTCAAACTTTTTGTCTCTGGGAGGGGGGAAAGGAGGAGGTGGAGCAACAGTGTGGTCACTGGAGCTTGACATTACAGCAGCACTTGCCACTCCACTTGAAGCACCAGATGTGGTGGTGACAGACTCTGGTTCCACGCTCTCTCTGTGAAAGGAGAGAGGAGATGAGGCATGATGTAATGAAATATTTGCTCCTCTTCAGAGATGTTGTTGTTTTATTCTTGACCTTTGTTGTCCATTTGCCTTTTCCAGGCTTTTATCTTTGGGAAAGAGAACTGTAGCGGTTGATGCACCTGTGTCTTGACTGCGGAGGAGTGAAGGAGAAGGGCTCACAGCCTCTGACCTGCTACACGCACCAGATGCACTGGTGGTTGCTGACATGAGATCCAAGCTTCTCATGTATGCGGGGAAGAAGGTGAACAGAGGATAAGAAGAGATACCTGTACATTACTTCTACTCCTCTTATATGTTGCACTTCAACTTCTTATCCAAAGTCACCTTTGAGTAACCTTTGCATTGTCCACGCTTTGGTCTACTAAAGGGAGCACTGGAGGAGGAGGAGACACAGATATATCTTCACTGGGATTGGTCGAAATAGCAGCTTCCGCCCCACTCGAACCAGCACATGAAGTAGAGGTGGTAGACCTAAGATCAATGCTGTTCCTATGGGAAGTCGACAGAAGAGGAATTATGTACATTTCTTCTACAATGACAATTACAACTCTTTTAACCTCTGTTACCTTTCTTTAATATTTGCCCTCTCCAAGCTGTTTACTTGGTGTAAGACAGCTGTGTGAGAGGATGCACGAACAGAAGACATGGAAGTGTTTTCACTTTGATTGGGAGTAAGGGTACGATCAGCCTCCAAGCTGAGTCCAGAGGCACTGGTCGTGATAGTCGCAAGGTCCACGCTGTCACTTTGGGATTGTTCTGAAGACTCATCCACATTTTCATTTGTGTCTGTATGATTGAAGAAAAAAATACAAATAAAGAATGAACAATGAAACACATAATGAGTCAATGATTTGGCAACATTGGAGTGTGAACATTGTGTCACATACTACCCACAGGCTAAATCAACAGCACGTCTGACAGCACACTCATCTGAGATATCCAGGATGATAGCAAAATCCAAGACAGGATCCTGGGGCTGTGGCGTTTTGTCCTCATCAGGTTCAACGGCAAGATCTATCTTCCTCCTCACCACTTTATCCTGAACCTCTGCAAATCCACCAAGGGCGCTCTCCAGCAGATGTGCTTGAGTGATGTCCATTGGAAACCCATCTAGGATCCAGCCTGACTGGGCAGGAACATGCCTAAAAAGGAAACATCATGTACTGACTTTAAACTGACAGTGGCAGTTCTCACTGAAATGATGAAGACATGCATTATAAAGTTCAGAATACACATTGTATTGTAGCAGTCTGAAAAATGTCAGTTTGGTGAGACAGCCCGAAGTCTAAATCCTTCACGTGATGAACGTAGGAATGCAGGTCATATGCAGTACTCACTTAATAGCCTCCGCTATAACGTCTACCAACAGTTCGCTGGAGATAGCCTTGCCTCTTCTCAGTTCCTCTGCTACAGCAGCCCCCTGTACAGCTTTGGTAGAGAGCTGAAATACATAAATGTGTTGTTAACATTCATGGTGAGCTGATTATTTCCATTCTTTTCTCTCATACAAAGTTAAGGATGAAATATAACCAATCGAAAGTCCAAACTCTCTATATGCTAATGTAATTCCCAGATGAAGCTGGAATTCAAAAATCAAAGAGCTGCTAAGCTGCTAAGTCTTCAATGAGGAGACTGCGTCAGATCTAACATTGGTTACTGTTGATGAAACAAATGAAGCAAGAAAATAATGAAAGAACAACACTTATCCATGTAACAAACCTCAGCAATTTGGTGAGCATTGCATACTTCTTGTACAAGCATCTCAGCTGATAAAACATGGATGCCATATGCTGTGTAATGAAAACATAGATGTGGTTAGTTATGAGTTTGCTTTTAAACAACACATCAGTCATCAATTAGTAATTGTCAATAATTCAATTTTGTGTGCAATGCCATACATTACAACTGGATGCTATGATGTGATCCATAAAAAAAAAACAAAAAAAAAAAAAACTGCACATGTCCATGGAAAGACATGGGAAGACAACTCAGCTCAACTTACTTTTTAGAGAACTTAAAAAACAACACAGTTGGTCAAAGTACTGCACAGATAAATTAGAGAAAGTAGCACACTGATATAAAACAATGAATGAAAAAGCAAAAGCTTGAAGTGTGTTGTTCTGCAGTGTATTGCATACCTTTTGCAATCTTTGCTAGACATGTGGTCTTGCCAGAACAAAGCTTGCCCAGGACACAGACCTTGAGCTTAAAATGCGGGAAGAGCGGCAATGATCCCTCGACAGGAGGATGGACAATGTTCCTCAACCGTAGAACAACATGTCCAAGAATCGTGTTATTGTTAAAGGGCAGCCTGGTCTCTCCTGCCTCCTCTGGCCACCTCCACTCCCCTGACATATTCTGGAGAATACAAGTAAGATATGAGGACGGCGAAATGAAAATCATAAAGAATTTGTGGAGCCATTTTCTATTGCCGTGTGTTCATATATGATACTTAAACAAAACTGCTCACAAGCATCCTATTTGCACACTTATATAGAATAATTGCAGAGATAGAGCATTTGAGATTCAAACTTCAAACTCACAATGTAATCATCATAGTCTTGGCAATTCAGTTTTTCTCGTTTCTCAATTTCTATTGGGTCAAAAGGGGTCGAGCATTCAAACCATGGTTGACCCTCCACTGCACCCAGCTCATACAGAGGAAGACCGTTCACCAACAATTCCTTCCACTCCCTCATCAGCTTTTCTGGAATCAGACTGATTTCCACATAGGAAAATTACTACATTCAAAAACGCTAAAATCACACTCATAGAGAGTTAATATCCTTGCCAGGCAAGTACAAACATCAAAGTCATTTGTTTACCTGTTTAGTATGAAAACAATGTCAAATACCATACAGTAAATGTACATCTTGTATACACACAAAACTCTATATTGCTATATAATTCATGGCATCAGTCTCACCAGAGCTTGTTCAAGTATTACCTGGATTATCATCATTGTGGAACAGTGCAGATGTTTGGCTCTAAGACATGCATCCCACAAAAATATGAAACTGAATACTGAGCCAACCAACCTTCCATCGTTTAATGTTTTTTTCATAGACAACCGGTAGTTATGTTGTATTTGACTGTATGCCTGATGAAATTGGTGTGACCAACAGTTAAAAGCTAAGCATTTGGTTTTTCCTTGTCAAGTCATTTTAATTAAGCACCAGTCACCAATTCTGCATGAGTAAAGTTCAATTTAACTAGTCAGTTATTGATGGGATGTTTTCATACAGTGCTGCTGTTTGCACTGTTTTATCTCACACAACCAAAAGTCCTATCCAAATGTAGCAAAGAGCACTTAGGACATACTTCCAGGTTAGCAGGCGATATTCTCCAATTTTGGTGGCAAGATCGATTATTTGCCCCAATATCTCCAAACAGCTCTTAAAGTGCCTTTTGTATCGGTTCTGGCCACGCTGAGCAGCAATCCTCTGGTAGAGTTCAAGTTCCTTTTTGGTCTCATCTTCATGATCCTGCCGATACTGCTGAACAAGAACCTTTACCCAGCAGGATCAAATTTGTAAAGATTGTACAAGACAAAGTTTTAGAATGAAATACACAAGTCATGGCTAGGCAATTTGAAAAACTAAACAATGAATTTTTAAAGGGAACCAAAATAATGTATTAATCTGCTGAAGTAGGGAAGTTATGTTGCAGAGGATATGCAAAAGTGTAGCTTCTGCTGTGCATATTAATGTACATAACTTTTAAAGGCTTCCTAAATGAGATGTCTTATCATGACCTAGCAAGATTTCATCTGCACCATAATTGCTGTGTGACCTCCCCAGCCTTAAGAAGCTGCAATAATTGAATGAGCAACTTCATTCCTCACAGGGAAATGTTGTGGTTTGTTAATGTCCCATAATAAACTTTCTCAGCATGAAGTAAATCGCTGATGTACCTCTTTACTTTAGCATTTTTATTTCAGTATTTATCCAAGTTCTGGTTAGTTGGGGTTATCTTGAGCCGAGTATCTCTTTCCCTCCATGCAGGATAAATCATAATGCCACTCAAAGACCAGCTCAAATAGATTTCTCACTGATGCTCATGTGATGCAAACTCCTGTCTTTTGTCAAATCTCACCGTTTCCCTCTCCATAGTTTCATGGAACTCCTTCTCTCTCTGCTGCAGGCACTGCTGTTCTCTGAACAGACAGTTCTTCAGGATTACCTCCTTCTGCTTGTGCATCCGAAGAAGCTGTATTACCAAACACTGCTCCTGACGTGTCTGACGAGTCAGACGCTTTACCATCTCCTCATCTTGCTGTGCCTCCTATGAGGAACACAGATGATTGATAATGTTTTATCATTGATACTTGACTACCTCAGACAGAGAAGAGGGTAAAAGTCCTGGAGCAGCGGTAAAAGAACAAGAAATTTAATGGAATCCGTAGCATTTTTGGGATGATGACGTGACAATAAGCTTCATTGAATTTGTTAAGAGATCAGATTTGACAATTTGACGTTTGCTTTTACTAGCTGTGGCCACCCAGTCAGTTTGCTACGTGAAGCCACAACTTAGCAAACTTATGTCTACAAATTGTGTTTTTTCCCTCTTAGTCATCGACGTCAACATGCATGTATGGGAGATGCATATGTTGTAAAAATAAATAAACACAAAGTTTGACGTGAACTGAAACAGCATAAATGTAAGAGCTGCATGGAACCCACCAAAGAGCCACATGTGGCTCGAGAGCCTCAGGTTGGCCATCCCTGGCTTACACCAACATAAATTTCAAGGAGAAAGTGTAATACCATTTCGCAGAGGTGCAAAGTGCATTTTATATTTTACCTGCTGAGCTTTATGAATCTTGAGCTGCCCCAACAGAAATGTGCATCTTCTTTTCTCTCTCTCCTGGCGACACATCACGTTGTTGTTAAGCTTCTGTCGGATCTCTTCAATGTACTTGCTATTGGACTGTAGCACCCAGCTATTGTCACTATTTCAATAGAGAATGAAGTCAATATGAGATCTAAAACACCTTTATCAGTTTGTCACCACAATCTACAGTGATACTATCATTAATCATTTAATTACTCATGTGGATGAAGATGTTGTTCTCAATCAGTATGGTACTTCCTCCTGTTGCCATGCATAATAGTTATATTCTAATTATATATATTCTAATAATATATTCTAATATATTCTAATAAACCAGCCGCAAGAGGGTCATCTCCTCATATGGTGCCACTTTCCTCCCAAGCCAGCATAGATGTGTGTGTTGCATTAGGAATAGCATCCAATGTAAAACGTGAGCAAGAAATAAATATGTGGATCACAAATATTTTGACTGCCATTCTGGGCCAGTTGCTGCCCAGGTTAACAATGACCATCTACTGAACTGTTGGCCAAAAGAGTCCTGGTGGAGACCCTGCTACTATTGGTCAAAGAGAAAGAGGAGCTGTAGTTGGTATGTTCAGGGACAGCAACAGAAAATGATAATTGAGAATACAAAGGTAAGGGTAGGGACATTACATGTAGGAGCTATGCCTGGAGAAGGGAGAGAGCTAGTTAATATGATGGAGAGAGGGAAGATGTATACAGTATATTGTGTGCCCTTGAGATAAGATGGAGAAGTAGCAAGATCAGGAGCAATGAGGGGATGCAAACTGTTCTACCATGGTGCAGAATCTGCTGACTGTCCAACTCTGCCTATAGCTCTGAAATCCTATCTGCCATTGTACTTCTATTCAAGCTATATTGGCGAAGGCTTGTGGTTTCTCAGGACACACAATTTTGTCAGCCTTCAGCAGGCAGACTTGACGAACTTCCCCTCACAGTACAGCTTTGATGCTAATGCTAATTGGCATGCAATTGTATACTGGTAGCTGGCTTTCATCGCAGCATCACTTGGCCTCTCGCCCAGGCCGCTTCCCTCAGACCCACCAACATTTTATTAACTTTTTGTTTTCTCAATTGTCCGTGCAAGTTATTGTTTTTTTCACCATGCTTAGTTTCCTAGCGGTGCTGAATATTGTGTTCCTTAAATGCCAAAACTTTCAATTCAGTTCAATTCAATTCAATTCAATTCAATTCAATTCAATTCAATTCAATTCAGTTCAATTCAATTCAATTCAATTCAATTCAATTGAAAGCTTCATTGTCATATGCCCAGTATGGAAACAAGTTTCCCTGCACAACGAATTTCTTACTTTGCTGCCCTGCACTGGATGCCACGCATAAGGACGCAACTTACAGTATTAATAAATAAAAAGGTTCTGTTACTCTGAGGAGGGAAGTATATGCATATATATACTGTATATACTTGCTGCATGCACACCAAACACACAGGTTTCCCATTCCCATTTTTCTTAAAAAATCTGACATTCTGTGTCCACTTTTCTCTTTTTTGACAAAAGTATGTTACTGATGAGGGTGCCAGGCCAAACAGAAAATGCGGATAAAGTGATAGAACTGACTAAAACATAGCACCGCTGGCGGACAATATAGGAAATGCAGATTTGGAAAAAAAAAGAAATGTATTCTTTTTTTAATGAGTGATTTTTAATCATTCTTTGGGCCGGACTGAATTCCCTGGCAAGCCGGTTAAGTCTCCTGGGCCGTACGCTTACACCCCTGCTGTAGATGGAAAAAGGAATGAGGAAGGGGTCATCTTGAAGGAGCTCAAGATGACTCCTTTCTGAATAGAGAATTAAAGGTGAGGAGAGTCGAGGACAGGCTCATGAACTGAACACTAGATATAGAAGAGGTAATGTTGTAGAGAATGCAACTCAGAAGAGCCGAGAGATTGTTGGTTGGTGCCAGGGAAGTGTGCGTCGATTGGTGGGGTATAGGAAGAAGGTGTAGGATGACGTTGGTAAGTAGTAACTACAAATAGGAAGGCAGTGAAGGCAGAACCAGAATAAAAAAAGGTAAAAAAAATGAGGAGAGAGGAGTTGTCAGGAATTCAGGTGGGTGTTGGGGCAGGCTTTGTGAAATGATGAGGATTTACCAAATGACTGACATGAACAGCTTAACCCAGGGGTCGGCAACCCGCGGCTTTAACGCTGCCCAGTGGCTCCCTGTAGCTTTTTCAAGAATGTATATATTTTTTGTTTTAGTATGGTTTACAAACACGATACAAACATTCGCTTCTCCAAAGCTGTAAAAATTTGTAGAATAAATATAAAATTTCAACATTTTTGTCAACAAAGATTTGCATCATAGCCCGCGACACACGTTTCTTTCAGCTAGGCGTGGTGCCGGGCACAAAAAAAAAAAAAACTGCAGTTGTTTGATGGGCCATGGATTGCAAAGGGAAAAAGAGAAAGATAGTTGATGAGAACAGAGGATACAATAGTTCTTGGATCAAATCATTTGCTTTCATTGCCTTTGCAGAAGGATTGCCTGCATGTCTGCTTTGTTAACAAGTTATCAAATAACAAAAAGAGACATGTGGAAAGCCATTTCCAGGGAAGGGATGCTACATTTGCAGCTAAGTACGCAGTTGGGAGTGAGACAAAATGTGTGGAAGCATTACTTCTGGAGAAATGGAAGGAGCGCAAAGCTAGGTTTAAGAAGTGGATTACATCTCCAAACTCCGCTACTGCCGCTAGTTTTGTTGCAGCACGGGAGATAATAAAGAATAGAGAACCGTTCACAGATGGTGACTACATGAAGGATTCATATAGTCACCATCATCTCACCATCATTGAAATATCAGAGCACCTATTTTCAGACTTCCAAAACAAAACCAAGATAATACAGAAAATTGAAGACATGCCTCTCTCCGCAAAAACAGTGAAGGAAAAGGCCATTAAAATGTCAAGCAACATCACAAATCACCACATCAAGGACATTAATTCAGCTCCAGCATACTCAGTTGCCTGTGATGAATCGTGTGATGTGATCGATATTGAACAGGCAGCACTGTTAAGCAGGTACATGAACTCTGATGGTCCACAAGTTGTTGTTTTTTCGAATCCTCAAAATAATAACGACATCAAAAATCTGATTTCTATATTGTATTTCGATACTTTCATCAATGCAACGAAACATAATACTTTAATATTGTATAATAAACATTTAATCATGAAGGCTCATTATTGTAGCCTACTTAGTCATTTTGATTGTAGGCCAATTGTTGGAAAAGTTCTATTCTTTATGCATATTATCAAGTGATTTTCCATGATTGTCATATATTGTCCCCTCCCTGAGCTGCCACCTTAACATGGTGGAGGGGTTTGAGTACCCGAAAGATTCTGAGAGCTATGTTGTCAGGGGCCCCTGTAAGGGCCCCCGGTAGGGTCTCCCAAGGCAAAAAGTTCTCAAGTGACGGGTCAGACTAAGAGCAGCTCTGGACCCCTTATGAGGAAAGAAAACCACAAGAAGTCCACGTCGCCCGGACTGGCATCACCGGGGCCCCACTCTGGAGCCAGGCCCGGGGTTGGGGCTCCCCAGTGAGCGGCTAGTGGCCGAGCCTCTGCCCACGGGGCTTGGCCGGGCACAGCCCGAAGCGATGACGTGGGCCTGCCCTCCCGTGGACCCACCACCTGCAGGAGGGGCCGTAAGGGGCCGGTGCGTTGTGCTATGGGTGACAGTCAAAGGCCTCAGCGACCTAAACCCCGGACAGATGCCGACTAGAAATAGTCTGGCTCACCTCTATCCACAGCCTGGGCTCTGGATCCCAACTTCTCCAAAGAGGCTGGACTCTCTTCCACTCTGGAGTTGCCCGTGGGGAGAGGCGGCGAGCAGGAGTGTGCTTATTAATAGCCCCCCAGCTCTGCCGTCACGTGTTGGAGTTTTCCCCTGTGAACCTGAGAGGGTTGTGTCCTTCGGGCCGGGGACAGGTCTCTCACTGTTGTATCAGCATATGGGCCAGACAGCAGTGCAGAGTACCCAGCCTTCTTGGAGGATCTCGGGGGGGTACTTGATCGTACCCCACCTCGGGACCCCGTTGTTCTACTGAGGGACTTTAACGCCCACATAGGCAACGACAGTAGTGCCTGGACGGGTGTGATTAGGAGGAACGGCCTCCCTGATCTGAACCCAAGTGGTGTTTTGTTGTTAGACTTCTGTGCTAAGCACAGTTTGTCAATAACAAACACCATGTTCAAATGTAAGGGTGTTCATTTGTGCACTTGGCACCAGGACACCCTAGGTGGAGGTCAATGATCGATTTTGTAATCGTGTCATCTGACCTTCGGCCGCATGTTCTGGACATTTGGGTGAAGAGAGGGGCGGAGCTGTCAACTGATCACCACCTGGTAGTGAGTTGGATCCGCCTGCGGGGGAGGAAGCCGGACAGACGCGGCAGGCCCAAATGTGTTGTGAGGGTCTGCTGGGAACGTCTGGCGGAGCCCTCCGTCAGAGACACTTTCAACACCCACCTGCAGGAGAACTGCAAACAGATCCCGTGGGAGGCTGGGGACATAGAGTCCGAGTGGACCATGTTTTCCACCTCCATAGTAGAAGCAGCAGCCTGAAGCTGTGGCCGTAAGGCTGCGGGTGCCTGTCGTGGCGGCAATCCCCGAACCCGGTGGTGGACACCGGAAGTAAGGGAGGAGCTCAAAGTAGAGCCGCTTCTCCTCCACATGGAGAGGAGCCAGCTGAGGTGGTTCGGGCATCTACACCGGATGCCTCCCGAACGCCTTCCTAGGGAGGTATTCCGGGCATGTCCAACTGGGAAGAGGCTGCAAGGAAGACCCAGGACGCGCTAGAGGGACTATGTCTCCCAGCTGGCCTCGGAATGCCTCGGGGTCCTCCCAGAGGAGCTAGAGGAGGTGTCTGGGGAGAGGGAAGTCTGGGCTTCCCTTCTGAGACTGCTGCCCCCGAAACCCGGCCCCGAGATAGGGCGAGGAGTTCTGCCACTTGAGGGGAGCTCAAAGTAGAGCCGCTTCTCCTCCACATCGAGAGGAGCCAGCTGAGGTGGTTCAGGCATCTACACCGGATGCCTCCCGGACGCCTTCCTATTCGCCCTGCAAATCACCAGTACACCCAGATAAGGTACCAGATGTCTCTTGGGTCATGATGCTCCAAACTGAAGGTGCCAGACACTCTGTCTACACGATTTTCATTTCTGCTGAATCATGAAAACAATGTAACCCCAGTGATTACAAAGTAACAATAAAACAAGGGAGAGTGGACGGAGCACTCAGAGAGCATTGTGAACGGACTGTAACTGAGTGTTTCCCTCCGTGCATTCTATTCCCATGAGTAAAAGAAACACTACATGATATGTAATTCTTCATTGATCGGGGTTTGACCCTGACACAAATTTAGCTAATATAGACACTCACAGCATGTGTTGCCTTCATAATAAGGCTTATATAAGTTTTTTTTTGGTCCAGCATAGCTCTTTCAACATTTTGGGGTGGCCAACCCCTGGCTTAACCGGTGAGAGAAATTGGTGGAAAATTGTCGCTGTGTTTCTGCCAGGCAGAGACAGGGAGGCGAGCAGACTTGGTGGTGGAATGGGAATGTGCGGAGAGCATTCAGAGGAGGACACTGGCGAAGAAAACTGCAAAAAATAAAGCTGTGGCAAAGATAAAGGAAGAGACTCATAGTGAGTTACATGACTGAAATCTATCATATAGTGCAGATAGAGCTGGGAAAGATGTGCGGCAGGTTTGGATTATAAAACAAAGAGATATAAATGTGCTTGTGAGTGAATTGAGTGTGCTTAGAAGATGGAGGAAGTACTTTGAAGACCTAATTAACGTAAAGACTGAGAGAGGACAAATGAAGGAACAGTTGCAGATCAGGAAGTACAGGAAATTAGTGAGATGGAAGTGAGGGAGGCTATGAAACAAATGAAGACTGGAGAGATGGTTGGTCCAGACGACATACAGAACCTGTGGAGGTATGGAGATGTCTGGTAGGCTGGAGGGCAGCTGAATTTCTACCTATATTGTTTGGCACAATCTTAAAGGACAAGGGGGTGTCTAAAGTATGGAAAGATATTTAGGAAGAGAGGTGATGTATCAAAGTTGCAGTAACATTAGAGGCACAAAGCTAATGAGTCACACTTAAAGAGATATGGGAGAGTGTTGTTAAAGCTCGGTAGGCAGGAGGTCATGACTAATGCGTAACAGTATAGTTTCCTATCAAGAAGAGGACCACCAACGCCACTGTTGAGTATGATAAGGTACCTAGAGAGGAACTGTGATCCTGTATGACGACATCAGGAGCAACAGTATGGCTTCATGCAAAGTAAAAGTATCACTGACAGGAATGGTATGTTTTCTCTGCATATGCTACTCATGTTGGATGTTAGTTTGGTGTGGCATGGCATAAGTTGGATGAATTTGTTGAGAGTAAGCCTATACCTGGAGGTGAGTCTGTTCATTGTAACAAACTTCAGTGGGTATATTGATGGATGGAGGAGGGGATGCCACTGGTCTCTACTTATGCCACATCACCATCATCTTATTCTCGATGCTCTCCTGTGCACTGTCCAATTCTTTAGGTGGTGAGCCAAAGTAGTTGAAGTTATCTGCCTCATCATTCCTCACTTGTGCTGATTATCATTTCTATATCATCCACTACATACCTTCACTTTTCATTTCGTCATTTGCAGTGTTGGGCAAGCTACTTGAAAAATGTAGTGAGCTAAGCGACCAGTTACTCCATATTAAATGAAGCTTCACTACACTGAAGCTACCCACCATAGAAATGTAGTAAGCTAAGCTATAATTTAGGGGGAAAAATAGCTCAACTACGACTTTATTTTTATTTTTTTTCAACAATTTACAACAGGTGCTTGTTAACACGGCAAATCAGAAGCTTTATAAAATTAGCATCAGAGAGACAGTCTCTCTTTGGTTGTTTTATTATATATTGTGTTTTGTTGTATGTTGTCATGTGTAACCGCATGTAATTTTACTGAGAAGGCAAAGAAAAAATTCCACTTAGGTGGTCGATGCTACTGACTGAATTGCAATTATTATCTTAGCCGGCGATTGTTGTGTTAGCTTCGGGAATCACCTAAATG
>OMPJ01034621.1:0-26986 GCA_900312935.1 Carapus acus | reverse complement strand
CAAGCGCCAACTCAAATGCTGACGAACCACTTTGTTGCAGCTATTCCCTGATTTATGAGGGACAATAATGTAAGACTGTTACTTTGGTTTCATCCATGTATTAAGAGTGTAATTGGTTCTTGTTATTTATTCATTCATTTGAGAAATGTGTGTTATCTTTTTGTGTTAATTTTCCACCATAACTACCAGTGGAGTCCACACGTGGGTGAGCCTATAAAATGACAGATAGGGGAGAAGTGGGATGCATCTAATCAGATTGATGGTCTCTTACGACATGCATGCACATATGCAGGAACAAGCAAGTGATTATTGCTGATTTTAAGTTTGTAAGAAAATGAAACAATCACAGACAAGACCGAACTAAGATTCACATGCAAGATGTCTCAGTGGCTTTAGAGCAGGGGTGGGCAAACATCTGGGCTCAGGGGCCACACTGACTTTTCAATTTTGACAGATGGGCCTCGAAGGGTTTCAAACACAAACAGAAAAACAGCATTATAGTGTTAAATCATCCATCCAGCAATTTTATGCCGCTTATCTGGTAGTGTTAGTGTTAAATCATTCAACCTTTAATACGACCAGTTTTGTTTTTCACCCATCTTCACCAGAGCATAAAAGGCTGGTGATAATTTTGTTGTTGTAGTTTTTGTCGTTTGTTTTCAATGCAGTCAAAATTGTGAATTCTGTGCCAATCTCTGGCGGTCCGGATCAAAAAGACTATCGGGCCTGCCCACCCCTGCTTTAGAGTGACTTTTTATTAACCTTTTGGTATGTTGTCAATTAAATAAGATATCACCACTGCACACGTGTTGGATGATGGTATGCTGCTGTGTGTGTCTGCTCTCCTACTTGATGGTGTGGTCCCAGATCTTGATGGTCCAGTCCATACTGCAGGAAATGAAGACCTGTGGGTGGAAGTGGTTCCACTTGACGGCATACACAGCGGCGCTGTGGGCGTCGTAGGTGTCCAGGAACTGGTTGGAGTACCTCTTGGAACACTGGGAGCGTGAGAGGGTGAGAGCAGAGTGAGATTGGATCGGGAGTGAAAATATGAATCCGCACATGAACGATCAACCCACAAGACGCCCCTCTGTTATAGTGTGCTGTTTGTTTATTTGTTTTAATGAGGCTAGAGCCGAAGTTTGAGTGTGTGCGCACTCTTGATGCTACACTTGTGCTCCGTGTTTGAGTGGAAATCTTTGTTTGAAGATTGCAAAGCAGCTGGGACGCCGCTGAAATGGTCGCTGGGAGCGTGTTCTGGGCGGCTCTCCCGACGGGCGGCAGCGGCGCGCTGATTATTGTGGGCTATAACCGGCTACAGCAACATCGCCGCA
The DNA here is from genome assembly GCA_900312935.1 of Carapus acus. Taxonomy (NCBI): domain Eukaryota; kingdom Metazoa; phylum Chordata; class Actinopteri; order Ophidiiformes; family Carapidae; genus Carapus; species Carapus acus. The sequence continues at coordinate 25,652 of OMPJ01034621.1, read as the reverse complement.
ATCTTCTCTCCTCTGTGATTCGGCGCCTAATTATGCTGTAAAACATCTCAGCACTTCTCCGTTCCCATTGATAAGCAGGGCAGCAGCGGTGAGAGTGTCGAGGTAAATCAGCCGAGGCAACGTGGGACTTTGCAGCACGGTGGCCAACGGGGACGCATGCTAAATTTCCAGGCAGTTAAGAGCAGATAGCTGATGAACTCTCCATGTCCCCCCAGGGTGTGGGAGGCCATGGACCTTGAGGCGTGTGTCTGTGCGTGCCTGCCTGATGTGTGTAAATGTGCCTACACAGCATGAATATGAAATTGGGAACGACTGTCCTGTGAGGCCTGTGAGTCATTTTCTGTTCCTGATAATTGTCCTGTGATGCTGCGGCAAAAACCGGCAACCAGGCCAGGGGACAATAGACCTGGTTGGCTTTTGAAGACCTTTTACTTCTTTGAATCTGGTCAAACAGCAGAGAGTCCCACAAATCATGCATACCAAAGCAGGGAAGTCATCACCAAGCAGATTTAAGAGGTCCAACACCAGCAATAACGTCCTGGACAACCATATCTCAACCGCTCACACTCCTCTGTCTCTGATGATCCCACTGACTCAAGGGACTCAACCAAGAACCATCATCTTTGGCCTACCCACGCATGTTATGGATCCAGGTGCACTGGCTACTTTCCAGTCCACCACCCATGATCCTCTGACATTCAACGCTGGCCAAGGAGGCATATTGGGGGAGGAGGTGAACGTCTCCAGGACTGCAACAAGTCCAGCTGCTCCGAATCTTCAACCACGACTGGAATTTCAGCACCTGGATGACTCAGCGCCTCTAGAAAAGTCAAACAACACACCACTACCTCTGCCGCTTGGCTCTGGAATGCGTTTGAAATTTCAGTGTGTGTGCACAGGTAGCACAGGTAGCCTAAAGTCACTGAGCCACCAGCATTTCTTTGCCCTTCACAGCAATGCAAATATCAAGAGCTTTGGACAGATTTTCAATTATCTGCACATTTGCCACAGTGATGAAGACGAGTGTGAGGGCCCCCATGACCAGTGCGGACTTTGGTTTTTAGTGGTGCCTTTCCTCCAGCGTTGCTGTCAAATAGGGTGTAGGAGAGAGGAGGAGGGAGTAGACAGAAAGGGGGAGCAGAGTTGAAGGGCCGGGAGACAAGTGGCGGCGGCGATGGTGGTGGTGTGTGTGTGTGTGTGTGTGTATGTGTGTGGTGCGGCAAAAGGCAGCAGCTGTCTGACATGGAAACTGAGCCACTGCTAAAGGAGACCCATTAAGTTCTACAAGTCATGGCTGAGGGACCACGTGGACGTGTGCACGAACGGACACACAAACACACAGACACACACGCTCAGTTCCAACCACAAACACTCCGTTTTTGCGAACATGTATTTGGAGACATACAGACAATAACGTGCTCTGTTCCAGGCGCCAGGTTTTTATGACTAAAGCTTTGTCGAAATGGCAACAGTTCCATCAAAACTTTGAAGAAGTGGTCCAAATTGGCGGCAGCCAGACGCCATCGTGACAAAGAAGGGATTAGCGTCGTCGATAATGCGCCCAGCTCTTTGTGGGTTCATGTCGTGTGGGTGTGACAGCAAAAATCAATGTGTGATACATGACGTGTCCCTCTGGTGGACAACATGATACGTTATTGATGCGACACTCAGGATGTCTCGAGACACAGAGACGAGGCGTACGCTGGGCGTATTAATGCCGCCGTTGTTTCAGCTCTCTGTCCCGATTGTGGCTGTTTCGCAGCTGTACTCGGATTGCATATTTGCCGAGGGCCAACAGACGTCACAGTCCAATCTGACAAAGCTGGACCTGTCAATTTTTAATGCTATTTTCAGCCTGTGGGGCAGAATTGGTGAAGCTCACCTTATGAATCTTTCCCTCTGCTGTGCCAACCAGAAAGAGGTAGTCGATGGTCTTGTGGAAGTCAAACGACGTCCCGCTGGCTACAAGGGCAACAGTGAGAGGAAGCAAACACACATTTGTCCTCAGATGTTTGACAAACCATGGGGACCAAACAAACCCTCATTGTGATTGGTATTTAGGGCAAATGTGTTGTCCTGAGGAAAAATGTCCCCGTAGTGCTGCCACCCCTGCTACAACTACAAAGGTTTGCTGAAAATTTGGAGAGAAGTCAAAGCCTCACCAAATCGGTACTGCTCCAAGTCCTCCCCTCCTCCGTCAGGTACTGCGCCATCTAGTGACAATCTGATGATGTCAGTACACACCAGCTCGTTCTACCAAAAAGCAAACACAATGCCGCGAAGGTGAAAAGGTGTGATTCGGTAAAACAGCAGCCCTCTGGTTTCCAGACACCTGTTCCACATCCTGGCCACCTACATGGATGTCTGCAATGTGTGCAATTCTCTGCCCACCTTGAAGAGAGTCCAGGAGACGATACGGCCATCGGAGGAGACGGAACAGAAGTTGTGGTTGTTGTCCATGTCGTCGTTCTGCCAGCAGACCTTGAAACAAACGAAGAAGCTTCAGCTGTGAGCAGATATGTTCATGTCTGAACTTCTACAGCCGCAGCTGCCTGCATCCTCTATTGGTTTGCCTCCATCTCTGTCTTCCTCCATTCTGCTGAAAACTAGGCACCATGTTTCATGCTGTCTGCATCTCTGAGGACGATAGACCCTCTTATTGGACGGCGGCTGGATTTCTATTGTTTCCGTCTTTATTGATTGTCCTCTCTGTCCTGTTCTTATCGCTCCCTCTTCACCCACTCACTCATTCACCGCCGTGCACAAGGGCATTGGACCGCGTACGCTGTCTCTCTTTCTATTCCCTCTTTCCAGCTACTCTGACCTCAAAACATGACTACATCAACACACAGACACATAGTTTTACGAGATAAAAATCTAGAGAACTATGTGGCCTAGATGTGCTTGCTGGTACTGTCAGTGCTTTTATATTTTTACAGAATATTTTGACAGAACTTTGACAGTTGCTTTTACAGTTTCTTACGATTGTGACCCCACAACAACCAAACGGATATGAAGGGAGATGAGCCAAAAAAAAAACCACAACCCACAACAGCTCTCATATGGCTGAACACACATAGACACCCTTCCTCACCTGCCAGGCGGGGTCGGTGTGTTTGCCAGATGCGGCCGTACTCTTGTACACAGGCTCCGCCCCCTCTCTCCTCAGGTTGTAGACGGCCACAGAGCCGTCGTAGAACCCCGCGGCCACCAGGTAGGGACACTTGTGGTGGATGTCGAGGCACATGACGCCTGACTGGGTGGGGTAGGTGTACTCGGGGAAGGAGGGGTTCTTCAGCGTGTAGAGGACAAGCATGCCGCCCTGCCGCCTCTTAAAGTCGTCTGGGACCCAGAGATGAGGAGGAGGATGAAGAATGACGCGGTCAACACAGGAAATAACACCTCAATGCACTATTTTTTTAAAAATTGCAATGAAATCTTTCAGCATTTTGTCCCCTCTGCTAAGCCTTAGTTTGCTTCTGAATCTGCCACTTGGGCCAAAAATTGGATTTGAGAGGTATATTTTTGAAGTACAAGTTAAGTAAGTCTACGTTGCAGTTTGAATTAAAAGAATCCACGTGAAAGATCATAAAGGAAGTTTAGATTTGTGGTCATTTGATTACTTATTCCAGTAAGAATTACTTAACAATGTTAATAGGGACTTAAAAATGTCCTGCAATTGCAAATATGTGACTACAAAGGCAATTAACTCAAACTAAGAGCTGAAATCTTTAAGATAAACTGCGACTATCAAAAAATAATGGTTATAAATAATGGTTTGCCAGCCTTATATCTGATGTGCACTTACATGATCCCATCCCCACAGCAAACAGATCTGGGTATATCTTCTTCCTGTTGGGAGCAATTTGTCTTGAAAACATCGGGTCTCCTGAGGGTTTGTGGCCAACACGGAGTGTGGATGATGCAGTGATAAAACCCACCAGGAGAGGGCAGTCACGGTCAGATTGGTGGCTTTGTCGTACTTGAACTGCCACAGCGGGTGAAGGCTGCCTTTCTCCTCAGACATCTCGCTGGGGTCCTCGAAGTACTTAAAGTCTGAAAGCGAACAGGAGCACAAGAGAGACGGCGGTGAAGAGGAGGAAGGGTAGAGGATGGTGCTTTTGGAGGCGCGAGAGAAGTAACAGAATGGTAACAACACCATGAGCCGTTTCGTCAAAGGCGTTGAGATTGACCATCCGCTCCAGGATCTTCGCTGCCTTGGCCACTTTGCTGGTGTCATCACTCTGTTGGCAAAAAAACAACACTATTATTGGGTGACTTATTGATGCGTATGGGGATTGAGATGGGGGGAATCAAACCTGCGTCTCTGTGAGCATCGTCTTCTTCTTGCTTTTGTCTTTCTTGGGCGATGCCGCTTTGCTCTTCTCTTTGTTCATCTCCTGCTTCTGCAGCTCTTCCACGTAGGCGTCGGTGATCTCCCACTGCATGGACGCAGCAGAGATGTCGGAGACAGTTATGGCGGTGGACCCCTGCAGCGCAAGCGTCCCTCTACTGCGCTTTGGTCTGTCCTACCTGGTTAGCGTTAACGGAGAAGCTACAGCTCGGAGGAAGCTCCGTCTGGAAGCTCTTGTGCTGAGAGGGAAAAGTTACACCATGAGCACGTGTCCGTCCAATCTGAGCAGATGAGAGGCGGGTAACGTGAAGAAGGACGTCGATGTCTGACCTACCCTCAAAGGGTTATTGAGCGTCTGGGAAGCCCTGTCGCTGAAGTTGAACTGGTTGGTGACCTTCTGCTCCTGCTCTCCGGGCTTGGTGACGGCGCTGTCAGGATTCTCTTCCTCTACGGCTTCCTCTCCTTCGCCTCCGTCCTCTCCCATCGAGGCCTGTGGAGAGGCACCAGTGCGAGACGGTGACAGTCAGGGGATCTGAGCGATGCTTTGCTGCACACAGGCGTTAAAAAGGAGGCAGAATTTGAAAAGGGAGGGTAACAAGAAGGTGCAAGTCCAGGCCTCTACCAGAAAAACATCAAATTTTGAGGAGGAGCTTGAGGTGTGCCAAACACCAAACCTCTAACCCAGGAGTGTCAAACTAATTTTCACTGAGGGCCACATCAGGATGGCAGTGGCCTTCAAGGGGCCACATGGCAATGGCAGTTATCAAGGAGGTATAAATGTAATTCAATGTAAAATCTAACTACTCATTTGGACATATCTAATATCAAAATTTCTTTCGTCATTGAACATACAAATATTCCATCTGTGTAGATGTAAAGATATGTCAGGTCTTTGCGATTGTTATATTGCAGATCTTTGTAATCTATCAGGAAAAGGAACCTGAATTAACGATCAATTAACAAGTCAACAACCTGACTTGGTCATGTTGGTGTTTATGGACAAACTGACATGGTCGGGACACAGATGCCGTCACTTTACCAGTAACATTATCCACATGCTTTTTGGGAGATGAGATGGGTCAATGCACGTCTAAATGAGGTGGGATTATATTGAAACAGCAATTCAAGCTCATGTGGGACAAACACAATGATACAGCGGGCTGCATACGGCCTGTGGGCCTTGAACTTGACAGCTGTAGTATGATGAAACAGTCATTCAAGTGCCTGTGGGCCAAATAAAATGATGCAGCGGGCCACATTTGACCCGCAGGCCTTGGGTTTGTCACCTGTGCTCTAACAGAACAGGTCATTTCCCCTGGGGGGCTACTTCAGATCAACGAGGTCTGAATGAATTCATCTTACCGGAGTCTCAGGTTTCTCCTCACTGGTTTCCTCTTCTGTGTCATCCTCTTCCTTCTCTAGAAACATTCAAAACAGTCTTACCTCAATTCAAGCTATCAGCCTCAAAAGAGGAGGGCTCCCTGACTCAAATCTCTAAAGGTGACAGTGACATCTAGTGGTGATGAACGGTGAAGTACATGCCGGGAAGCTTTGCTCTGATAGAGGATTTCAGTGTCATGCAGTCAGAACAGTTCAGTCAGATGAGATGTTCCACAGATTACCTTCGTGGACGCCCTGCTTAGCGCCAAGTCGACGAGCCTCATCCGAATCCTTGTGCACCAGGCTGCCATCCAAGACAAAGTGAACGGCTGTCTGATCCACCACGTTCACGGGCTTGAAGCATCGTTCCTATGAAAAAACACAGTGAAATCTGGAGAGCTAGACAACTGTGAGGCAATGAAAACAATGGGACTAAACCCTAGCCTTAATCCTGGCACTTACCCTAAACCTCAAAAAGTTTCCTTTGTAACTTTGCATAGTGAGATAGTGATGTATATCCAAGAATGCAGATGAGTTCAACGTTTATATAAACATGTCCATACCAAGGATTCAGTGTTTCTTGGGACGTCTGACCATTTTGTTGTAAAGGGGAAAGATTACATCACTATCTACGTTTTAGGCCGGCCGCCTCCTGCTCACCTTGAAGCTGAATCTGACGATGTTATGAGGGGCGTGTGGGTTGTTTGCCGTCAGGATCCTGGTGAATTCCTCTTTCAGCTCCTGGCGATCGTGGTAAAACACGAAGCAAAGGGTGTAAGGCAGCCGCTGTGTTTACTCAGCTTACAGCTATTAAGATCTGTTCTCACGGCCTCGGTGAGCTCCAGCTGATCAGCGGGCTTGATAGTTTTGCCATGTGCCCACTCGTCCCGTTCATCTCCAGGATCCACACGCTCCATCTCATCCTGTCACCACAATACATGGCTCAACTCCTATGCGTGCGTGTGTGTCTGTCTGTTTGTGTGTGTGTCAAAGTCCCACATATAATTCAAGGCCAAATTCTCCAAAAAATGCTTTTGAGTGTCATCCACTTTCATTTTCCTTTTCTTACAGTGATCTACAACCTAATACTGGACTTAAGTTCATTAATGTGCTGCTCAGAGCGAAACATCTGTAAACATGTGTCGGGTGAACGATGAGTATCAGGGGTCAACATGCAATTCGGTGCTCTTTTTCCAGACACACTCACCTTTTTCTTCTTACTGACACTTTTGGTCGATCTTGCCAGGGGTGGATTTTGCAACACAACACTTGGGCGCTGTGTGAAAACAAATTACACACACACGTTAAAGATTCACTCTTTTTATAGAAAACAAACACACACACACACACAAACAAAGAAACAAAAATCTTGGTTCCGGCCTCAGTGCTTTTGCTAACTTACTCACCTGCTTCCTTGCAAATGCAACTTTAGACGACGCCATGAGTTAAAGAAGGATCCAATTTGATGATGTTTGGCAGATGTTAACAGTTCTATTTCGCACAAGTAAAGTCAAATACTGGTCTTTCGATCAGGTATTTGCTATCCAGCCACTACTGCTACGTTGGGCTATGTTACCATGACAACCTGACGCTCTTGCCTGAGGGCAGGACAAAGATACAAAGCGGAGGTCGAGATTGTTCCCCCCTCCCACAGATGGAATCGTGACTTTCCTTGGAACCATCGTAAATTTTCGCATTTTGCTCCGAATCTAAGAACTGTCATACGAATCGTTGTAGATATTATGTGCCCGTTCTATATTTCTCGTTCAGATGTCTGCCATAGGCGACATAAGGTTGTTTATCGCTGCCCGGCCCATTGGCTGCGCTGTGATTGGTCGGTTTGTCATGACTGCTGCACGGACCCGGAAGTGGGGCGGTGCTGCTGTTTTGCTGCCGAGTAGGTCGAGTCACCTCTGAGAGGAAGAAGCGGGGCGAGCCGCAATAATGCTCCAGTACCGGCAGCTCACCGGACAGCGGCGCGGCTAGAGCTCCAGAATAACTGTTTACCCAAACCTGCCGCGTCTTTCCCGACACGCTTTGCCCCACCCCCAAAATGATGGAAGAAATCGACAGGTTCCAGGTGCCCCCGGTGAACGGAGAGACGCAGCCGCTGGTGAGAGGACTTATACAGACACACACACACACCTACACCGCACTGCTCCGCTCGTAATCGCGCAAAACGCGACTTCAGGGGGGGCATTTGTGAATCTTTATATATCTGCGCTTTTCCGTGGCTGCGGATCGTGCGAGCTGTGCGTTTTGAATATGGCTGCACTGATTGATAATAGGAGGATAATGTCGCCGCTAGCTAAAGCCTCCGACGTGTCAAAAGCGATTTATTCGGTCGGGGTTTGGCAGCTCGTTGGCGGCGCAGAGTGGGCCAGAGGGCCGATGAAACGAGCAAACGAGAAGAAGGATGAATGTGCGTGTGGGGCCTAGACTTGCAGCCCAGTTTCTCCATCTCTCCCGATTGTTTGCACCAATGTCGAGCACAGCTTGTGATGCTGTTGTGTGACGTCATCGGGTGACGTTGGAGCTGGACAGGGGATAGTGAGAGGCCAGACCTCAATGGCTATCATCCTGCTGCTGATGGGGATGGTGCGATCGGGCCCTTGACACACACACACACACACACACACACACACACACACACAGAGTGCTAGAGCCCTCTGAGGAGACAGGCTAGCTTTAGACTGCATCAGTGGCGTTGGTGTTGTGACTCTTCGGTGCCAAAATTAGGGGGATAGTTGCAATCTGAATCAGAAATAACCTTCTAATTTGAAGTCAAAGTAGAATATTGTCCTCATTAGGTGTCCAGAGGTGCTCTGTGGAAATAAGTCAGACTGTGATGATGTTCCAGAGGATCCTGGAGTGTGACTCTCACAGGAGAACATGCCCAGAGATCTAAAGTAAGTGCCTAGCCCTCGTCAGCAAACTGTTCTTTAATCAGCTCCAGCTCGTTTACCTCTGACACGCATACATCTCGGACTGCCCCGAGTACAGCTTCTGCAATCCACGCACTGGGTTGAGGGTTGAGTCGTGGTGCCCAGAGGTCTGGCCTGACTGGTTCCTCTGCAGTGATTACGATCTGGTCGGTGTGTCGTCACACGTGATGCTGTGAGATTACAGCAGACAATCAACTCACACATTTGTATCTTGGAGGCTCAAGGCCTGAGTTGACGCTTTAGGATTCATTTTCATCGCCTGGTCTTGTCTTGCTTGGTCTTTGCTCTTCCAATCATGTGATCATTATCACCATAGCGACTCGACTTAATCCGAGACAGGCAGCTGCGTCTTCAATCTCACTGCGACGGGTCGTCCCAACGACGCAGAACGCCGGCTTTGTATTTTGGCCACTGTCACGCTCACAGCTGTATCCACGGTCAGCTGATGGTTGTTTGCTGCGGGGGGACAGGCGGGTGGGATGGGCGCGCTGCGTCAGCTTCTTCTAGGCTCTTCATCATCCCAGTAGTAAAAGCGAGTCGGGCTACAGCCCACATGGAGGCAGGTCATTTCATTTAGACACTGTGTGTGTGTGGAGGTGGGGGGGCAAGCAGGTGTGAGTCTGGCCAGCTCTTGTGCAGCCATGTTTCATCTTTAGTACATAAGAACCAACATGAATAATTTTTGTCGTAAACATCTCCACTCAGTGCACTGATGGTCAACACATTTCCACTTTAAATGAGCTTTAATTTACTCTGGTGAAGAACATTTCATGAGCAAAACATCCTGGTCTGTAATATGTGTCAGCATTAATTTGCATTTTCTATAGTAAATTAGTCTGCTGGTGATTTGTTTTCTTTGCTAAGTTGTGAACTTCTCTGTCACTGTAAGAAGTACAACATAAAATCAGCTCATTTCTTTTATCGCACATCAGAAATAAGTGTTTTGATTTGTCAGTAAGGAAAAAGCTTGTATATTGTTACTGCTAACGGAAATGACATGAGCTATAATAGCAACAATGTTAATAATAACAATGATAATAACAATGATACCAATTCTGAGGTGTGTACTGTCATGATGATGTTACTCCCTCAGTGAGATTGTGTGTATCATCCTCTTGGTGGCCCCTGTGCGCAGCTGGAGCTGTTAGTGCAATTTAAATTGCCTTTTATGACAAAGGCAAACAAGCCAGACCTTCTGGTTTTTATGTGAAACTTTCCCAAACAGATGACCTGTCTGACCTTCATTTGCCTTTGCCTCCACCTTTCTCCTTCGTTGAATCTTCTCCTTTATCACCAGTCCATGATGTTTTATCTCAGTGTACACATATTTTTGGTAATGATGTTTTAAAAGTAATATCTTCGATTCCCTCCCCCTTTGCTGTGGCTCCACTGTGCTAACTGATTGTACAGTGGTATCGTTTCTTTCTCAGTGCGCCCCTCTCAAACACACTCCGCCTCCCGCAGTGCTCTGATTGGATGCCCTCTTGAGAACCCAGCTGGACACCTCCACAGACTCCAAAACACAGAGCAGCCCAACGATGACCCGCAGACTTTGTCCTCGATTAGATGGGTGGCTAGATAGATGGACAAATGGCAGGATTGTCTGGTGATGATGGATCGTGAGAACATTGGGATAGATGGGGTGGTAAATTGCAAGGTTGGAGGGTAGGTCAATTAGGTGGACAGATAGATATCTTATAGATAGATAAGTAGGTAGATGAACCGCTAGAAAGGTAGATACACTGCTTTTAGTGTCATTGTGCAGCACAACAAGAGAATCATGGCACAACAAAATAAAATATGGGTAGATTATAAATGCCACAGATAGATAGGTATTGTAAGGAGGTAGGCAGTGGAAGTAGATAGGCGCTATAAGTTGGTAGTGCAAGTAGGTAGGTAAAATGAAAGATACTTTATTAATCCCCTGAGGTAGTGTACATTTACAATTTACTCTGTAATTTACTGTAGGTTGGTACTGTAGGCAGGTACTTAATGGATTGAAAGCTTGACTGACAGGTGAAGGGTGTGTCTACAGGTGTGAGCAGATGTGCTGCATCCTTGTGCTCACCACCATCGTGCCGCTCGATAGAAACCAACCACCTCATTGCGGCTTCCCATGACCGTTAAACCGACCCGATGATCTTACCGACACAGGCTCCCCTGTTCACGAGCCATTTTGTCATCCGGCCTCAGTTGCGGTGTGCTATTTACGAGGAGCCTAGGCCAAGACGTCCTCCGCCTGGCTCGTCCGTCCACGGTGGAGGAGAGCGTGGATGAAAATAAAGGGCGACGGTGTGGGCAGAGTGCGGTGATCCGAGGAAAGAGCCGGTCACTGCGTGGAATCAAGCTGGCATTTGTGCTTGTTACGGCCGGAAAAAAACTGGTTTGTGTGTCACCTTTCCCAGCACCCAGTGCGCGTGCGTAAGTGTGCGTGCGTGTGTGTGCGTATGTGTGTGTGTGTGCGTGCATTTGTCTGCTGGTGTTCTTAGCCACCAGCTGTCATTAATTATTGCAGCTAAGTGGATAATTCTTCCTCGCCAGATGAAGCCATCGAAGCCAGTGAAAGTGTTATTGAGCTGTATTGGACGGTGGCAGAGGAAACAGGAAGCCGGCCTCCCCGTCACCTGTCAGGGGCTCTATGAGGGAGGAGAGGAAACCTCTTTCACCGCAGTGATGGATCCTGTTGGCAGGAGGGATCTGGATCGAGACATTGTACTCTTGTGTGTCGTTGCTGCTTTGCATGTGTGCTGGCAGCTTTCCTTCTTTCTTTCTTCTTTCTTTTTTTTTTGATGTTGCACAAATATTAATCAGCAAAACAAGCGCCTCTTCATTGACAACAGACTCATTAATTAATCATCAGATTGGCTGAACTCTTTGCTCTGATGGAATTGGCCCACTTGCTTAAGGGGTTTATTAAATAGCCTCTGTGTGGACGTGATTGGTCTGTCCGCTGCTGCAGCACCGCCAAGTTTTCAAAAAGCATTTGAATATAGTGCAATCAGATTTAAGTTGGTTATTAACCACTGTGATGAACCAAATAACACTGAGAAGGAACATAATATCACATTCATAATCACATTTTGATAGTAGCTTTAATTTTTTGCTATTGTTGTTGTGCTATAATTTTTTTTCTGTACGTCTGTATACAACCATTCAGACTTCTCTTTTCTGTTTGACCACTAGGTGGTAGCAGTGACTAAGCACAGTACAGCTAACCTTTGCCGTAGAATCTGGATCCACAGAGTTGAATTTCTACAATGCACCTCAGTTGAACAGAATCAGTGTCAGAAATACTGAATTGATAAAGAGGGAAAGTGTTATTCGCTGATGTTTGGATCCTCCTCCAATTTTCTCATGCTACGTAATTGTAATCCACAGCGGCCACTCCTCTGTAGAGTAGGCGGGGTCATTGTGAGCAGTCTCCTCCCGTCTGGCCTGCGTGGTCCCTCAGAGGACATCAACAAGGGGAAGCCTGTGGGGCGGACATAATGCGCGGCTCTGTCCTCGGGCCCGGCCCTTGGGCTCAGCTCAGGGTCTGAGCAAAGCGTGGCTCCCAACAGGAGCCCCCTCTGTTTTCCCACAACCTCCTCCCTGATGTCGTCACCGCTCGAAGAGGAGCAGGACCGCTGCCAGCAGCCCCAACCAGGACACTGGGGCCTATTCAGACTGCTGACCAGGCAGCCATAGACATGCACGCAGCCAAGCTAGGTTTCTCTGCAGTGCGAGCAAGATGCATTACACTTAGATTTTTGTTGTGTTCTCAAACGTTGTGGTCACATGCTCTCCCTCGGCACTCAGTTTCACCGGGACTCCTCTCCATTCACATATTTGGAACAGGCAAACTGCACAGTCTGGAACATAAAGACCTGTGTGTGCGTTGTTCGTGCCCCTGAGGAATGTGTGTTAGCACGTCTGTTGCCTTCCCTTTTGAACAGAGATGATGAGGTGATAAATTCATCAGCAGTTGGCCGCTGATGGATAACAATGTGGTCACCTTTGAGGCAACGGATGAATGTTTTTACAACAGAGAACCTGAAGGTCTCGTTGCAACGTCATAAGTCACGTGTGGGAGTGTTTGTGTGTGTTTCTCCTGTAGGACCCCGCAGCGTCCTCCACCTCAGAGGCCGACTTGGACACAAAGGGAGAGTCGGTGGCCATGAATTACAAGCCCTCCCCTCTGCAGGTCCAAATAGGTATGGTAACTAATGCCCTCAAATCAATGAATCACGCCTTGTCGGCTGGAGGTTTTTGGTTTCGGCCACCAAGTAGTGGTTGAGAATGAGGACCCCTTAGAGTATGAAAAACATCTAACACGTTTGCACAGTCTGTCAGCGTCTGTTCCCTCAGGCAGTGTAGCACACACATCTCCACACAACCTGTGAAACCCTGTTCAAGATCAGTAAACCCGTTACAAAGTGCAACAACATTTACTTTGATTAGAAAAGTAATTGTGCATTTCTGAAATGGTTTACCTCCATGCCCGACGTGTCGCAGATGCTTTTGTTATTTCCTGCCACATCACCACAAATTTCTTACCTGTGTGTTGTCAACTGTGGCGGATTGCTTCCAGCTCCATTTGTTGTGAAAATGATTTTGGACGGTTTAGAAGTAAATTTTATTGGATGAACCTCTTGACGGTTGATCATGATGGACTGCAGGCGCATGCAGATTTAGGAGGAAATTGCTATTCATTAAATTGGTCTCTGGGTGATATATTGTGAGAATTTCAAGCCTCCTATTGTTGTCCACTTGGCCCCAGTTTGACTCAGTTTATTTCTAACAAAACTTAGCAACGTTTTGTGTCAACGCAGTTGGAATGTTGTCTAGAATGGCAAAATTTGTTCTCTCAAGCCATGGTCTAACTGATCACATATTGCTCTTTCATCTCCCTAGAGAAACAGAGGGACCTTGCTAGAAAAGGATCGGTGAAGAATGGCACGGTTGGGAGTCCCGTCAATCAGCAACCCAAGAAGAACGCCAGGACAAGGTCAGCACTCCAGCCCGATCCAACCATCCCAGTTTACCATGCATTCAACATATCCAGCTGAACAAGATGCTACTCACATCGCAGCCCTCCCACAGAGTCCATTAAGTACGAGACGAGCTCAGACTGCATAATGTTGGATCCTAAATGTAAACGGTCGACAGTTTTGGTGAGGATGGTGTTAGTAATGGAGGAGCCTTCCACCACCAATGCCTGCCTCATCACATCCATCTTATCCCAGCAAAGGATCCAGACTCACGCTAATGAAGCGCTCAGTTTGTGTGGAATCTGCTCCCTTTCTGCCGCCAGGCTGTTGACACCAGCTTGGTATTCAGTCTTAGTCCTCACTGCCTTCTGAGAGGCAGCAAGGCAGAAACGCGACTGCACTGAAACTATTAGCAGAATCGCAGACGAGATCCAGAAGTCATCGCGATACAAAATGCAGTGTCATATAAAGGGGGCACACACTTGTACATGCATTGTTGTTGCTGTTTGTGGCCCTCAGGTTGGTGGTGCCAAACAAAGGTTACTCCTCTCTGGACCAGAGTCCTGACGAAAAGCCACTGGTAGCGCTGGACACGGACAGGTACGTCAACGTCCTCACAACTGGCTGCTGGCATCATTCATAAGGTCACGCCCTTGGTAGCCACTCTGTCTAACCACATCTCTCACCCTTTCTATGTGCTGTTTGCACCTTTGAAATGGCACATGGACATGAAATTGTCCCACTTAGGCATGGAATTGTTAAAATGTTTGTAATTCAATTGAAAAGTTTGTGCTTATTGTTGATAAACCATTGTGTGACAATTTACTACCAAAGCTGGTTGTGGCTCTGATCTACAGTACCTCAACCATGAGTCAATTAGTCTTTTTCCATCCACATTTTGTCAATATTTGCAAGCACAATCCAAGCAAAAATCAGAACATGTGACACCAGCCTAATGGCGGCAGCCGATCCCTGCAAGTGACATTGCTGAAGTGTTGTCAGAGGGTGTCAGAGGCGAGGACGTGCTTTGGGTGGGGTTTGGGGTAATCCACAGGGGCCTCAGCAGAGGGACAAACAAAGCCTCCTCCCGGGAAGGGTGGAGTTGGACGGGATTAGAGCAGGAGAGGCAGCTCAGAGGGAGACTACTCGCCCTCCTGTAGCAGCAGGGTGTGTGAGAGTGAGTGACGCCAGCTGAAACCCACTCAGCATGGGGGATGGGGGACGTGTCATGTGACCTGAATCCCTGCTACTTCATTAAGATTACATCAGGATCACATCACACATTGAATCACACACACCCTGTCAAAAGCTGTGACTTGTGCAGACAAGAGACACAGGACCACTGTCTTCCTCGCTAGCTAGCTCATGGGTCATGTGAGGCCCACACACACACACGCGCATGCGCTGCGGGCCTCTTATGTCTCCAACTCTCCTGTGTTGCAGCGACGATGACTTTGACATGTCCCGATACTCTTCATCGGGATACTCCTCAGCCGAGGTGAGATGTCTGAGGGACCAGGTATCTATACACACAGACACACACACACACACTGCCTGGTGAAACCACAGCCATTGCCACCATCGCCTCCGATCACACCTCGCCCTCTGTCTCATCACCAACAAGAGCACAAACAATTGCCATGACAACCTCCAGCTGGTGGACGTTAATCAGTTGTCAATAATGTCCTCCTCAGTTGTTCTTTTGTGAGTCCGATTGATCCAGTTTCAGATCCTGGCCCAGATCAATGTGGTTCCACCTAATTTCAAGCAATGTTTTGGTCTGAAAGCAGACTCATTGGTCACATTGGTCCTCTCAACTGCCACCTAGTGGTAACACACACAGTCGGAGTGGCTGTCTATGGTGTCAAAGTAATATTAGAAAGTGGAATAACATAAACTAGGGTTTAAGTAGAGCTCCTAATGTGACATAGCTTTTCACGGCCAACTGTTACCCTGGTTATAAGATTTAACAGAAATCTAAAAATGACTTTTTGATTTATCCTTCACTCCCCGCATCCTTGGTCCTCAGTGGAAATAATGATGCATCATAGACCCTCTGTAATGCTCCATCTCTCATTTGTTCCTGTCACTAGGACTGCACGTTGCTGTTTCCGTCAGACTCCCATACAGATAATAGTCGTAAAAGTAATTTTCTGGATCGCCATAGTGACTAAATGTATGCCTGGTGTTGATTGGAGAAGCTGATTTTTCCTGTTTGGGCTCCCACAGCAGATCAACCAGGACCTGAACATCCAGCTCTTGAAGGACGGTTACAGGTTAGACGAGATCCCCGATGACGAAGACCTTGACCTCATCCCCCCGAAAGCCGTCAACCCCACCTGCATGTGCTGCCAGACGGCGCCCTCCACAGCCTGTCAGATCCAATAGTGTCGCCTCGACTGTCGTTCTCCTCCCCCCGTCTGCCAACTAACGTTGAGGCCAAAATCCCCACCAGAGTGGCCCAAAAAGGAGAAGCCCACGCTGAAGCCGAAAAGAAACAAAAGTTTTGTCAAAATTCTACGTTTGAGGGACACATGGGTCAGTAGTCCGGAGAAGACTGGCTGTGTACAGTTATCTCCTCCTATGGTAGGATCTCTGCATCTCCACCGCCTCGCACAGTCAAAGCTGGAATAATTACCTTCGCATATCCCTCGTCTGACGTCAACCTCGTGGCTGTGCATACTTTGGTACAAAGGTAGCCATGAGGGAACGTTGTAAGAGGCAGAGAACCTTGTATCTGCCAGGTAATACCCATCAGTGGACACCATTGTGAGAAGCTTTGGAGAGTGGATGTTGTCGCGGCCACCATCGATTCATTTCCTACTTCTCCTTGACCTTTCCCGCCCGCGGTAGGCACGCTGTCTTCCTGTGTACATAGCAAGCTGTGTGTCAAATGGGGACGACACCAGGAGGACGGAGTACTAGAGGACGATCTGTGAAGATTCCGGTCGCAAACAAACTGAAGAGAAATAGTTTTGCATGTTGCTCGTCCAGCCGTGTCCCACTGACCGGCCCAACCTTTACCAACCCCTAACCACGTTATTGTGCCGAAGTATACATTACGTGAAGTGCGCTTTGAGAAAACGTTAATGTTAATAATATTTATCTTCACCAACGCTACAAGACATAGACAAAGAAAATCATTAGCCACCAGATGGAGAGAAGCTAACAGTTCCTGGGCTGGTTGGGAGAAAACACTGAGGTCCTTTTTTTTTGTGTTTGTGTCAACTTTTGTCAGACGTGCTTTTGTTTTATATATTAATATTGTTTTATATATTAATATATTTGCTCACCTCTCCCATGAGTTCCTGTCTAGCAGCAGTGGTTTTGGCATGAGAAGCGTAAATGTAGCACCTAAACATGTTTCAAAGGGAAATGGTTTTGTCTTTGACATCGGTTTACACATCTGTACAGTTCCAAATGTGTCCAAAGTGTGTATGTCTTTTATGTAACAAAGCGCTTAGGCATTAGGAGGACTGCTGCTGGCTGAAATTCCCACATATCGAATATAAATCCAGGTTTAGTAACAAACCAGAAGTGACACGTTTGGTTTGAAAGCAGGTATGGCTAAGCACATTTGGTCCGAGGATCATCGCCGAAACTAGACTTGGGCAAATGTTCATTTAGGGCTGGTAGCGGCTCATCCCTCTTGTGCCAAACCACCTTCCAATCACTGAGGTGATGCTTTCTAGGCCTGACTGAACTTGCCCGGTCCGGTAGAGATGATTTATTTGGGGAAGACAGACATCAATGAGTTTGACTGCGAGCGATCTGGTTTCAGTGACTCAGCAGAGTTTAAAGCGGGAGCAGCAGATGTTGGGAACAGACGCAATCTCGATCCACTCGCAGAACAAAAGGACCCGTCCGACACCTAAAGCTTTGACTGAAGAATGATGCCAACAACGCTTAACGCTAGGCTCAGATAGCTAAGCAACATGGATGTCTTGCTTGTAGAATGATTTTACTGAAGTTTGATTGAGTACAAAGAAATTGATAACACCAGAAAACGAGGAGATAGAATGTTATCGAGCTATTTCCTGCAAGAGAGGGGAAGAATTATGACTCAAACCCACTAAGATACCCATGACAAGATACGCACACACACACACAGATGACCTTACTGGGTCCACTACTCCCAGCCAATGGGACGCAGCTCTGATGTTTACAGAGAGGGGAGATGTCTGCCAGTAGTGAGACTTCCAACTAGACTAAAAACGATGGTAGTGGATACAATGTGAACTGATTTCATTTGGATTTTAACAGTGTTAAAAAAAAGTTCTGTGTGGTGTAACATATCAAAATAAATATTGCCGAGATATCACCATCTGTTGTTGGCCTTGATTGATTGATTGTGTTGTGGTATCTGGTATTTGTGTCACGACCGGTTCTATTTGTAGATCATGGTTTGAGTCTCTGTTGACTATTGTTCAACATTTTGAGTCAGAAAAACTGGAGTGCTGGGATAGCTTTCTGTTGGGTACCATTGCTATTCCTGTGATTTTTGTTTCTGTCTGGATGGATTCCCTTCAGCCTGCTTCTCCTGATTGGCTGCACACAGGACATTTCACAAACAAGGTGTGGATGGACTTGTAAGCATCGGGAGTGCTAGGGCTGAGAGGGGGTTGGGTGCTGGTGATTAGCCCGCGTTGATCCCTCGGGAGCAGATGGTGGACGGTGGCTTACCCAGACTGCATCGGCCCCCAGACCTGGACACGCCGAGAGGACACTCATGAGAGAGGACGCAGCAAGGCGGGTGAGCAGCATTTGCACAGGCAAACATGTACTTTGTGTGATTTGTGTTTATATTTGTGTGTGAGGTGTCAACATCTTAAGGCAGTCACTCAAGTTTCAGAGAAAAACAGGTACAACATCTCTCATTCAATATTGACCTCAGACTTAGGTTCAGCTGCAGCAACCCATGTCCAAAACAAGGCCAAACTGCTAACTTTCAATCAGTAACACTCCAAAAATATTAGACCACTGACGGCTTTTTCAGGTTTTGGTTGGTTTTTGTATATTTTATTCATGAGCACACAGCTTTTCCCCAGATGCCATTTTGGTATGAAGCTGTTTGTCCATTTTAAAATGAGTGCCTGAAGTCATTCTTCTTCCTCAGCCAAGGATGATAATTAGAAATACATATATTATAAAGGATGATAGTCTAGTTGCATTTATTCATTAACAGTCAGAGGTTCTGTTTTTGTGTTTGTGCTTGTGTACAGTAACTTTCCTCTCACCTATACAGACACAAGTCAAAACAGACAGGCAGTGACATCATGGCGCTGATGGACATGGCGATGGTGGCTCTTGCTGCTGCTGTAGCCATGCTGCTGCTAGCTGTGCGCCCCCTGCAGGGCTCTGCCCTGCCTGCTGTGTCCTCCTACGAGTTCACTGCCTACAGGATGCAGCACTACAACCTGGCCAAGCAGAAGCATGGTAGCTCCGCCCCCAACCCATGACCTCTGCTAGTGTATCTTTGACTTACATTTTGTTGTCACTGCAGTTCTCTTGGTTGCAGTCACATATTTATTCCAATGGTATTCATATTGGCTCTGGTGATTTAGCAGGGTTAAATTTTCTTCTCCACAAAGCTGATGGTGATGTTATCGTTTTGCTGCAGGTTGCCGTGGAGCCATCGTGGTCGCTGAGGCTCGGTCGGCAGATGAGCCGGTGTTGAGCCGCCGATGCCTGGTCATGAGGGTCCCAGACTTCACCATCAAGAAGTTTCTGCAGGCACAGAGGGAGAGGGCTGCCGCCATCCTCATCCTCCTGCCCCACAACACCTCCAGCCTGGCCCAGCAGGACGTGCAGGTGAGGCGTTTGGATGATTCATGAGAGAACAACGGAGGAGAACAGAGACAAGAGGATTCAGCTCCACAGACATGGGGCTGAGGGCCTACAGGAAAAAGGGGATCTCCCTAGATAAACATCTCCTTGATGTGTTCAACATGATGGTGCAAGTGATTTATTGACAATCTGACTTTTTGTGGTGGAAAATTCAAAACCCTACCTGTTTTGAGCCACAATTTGGTCTAATCTTCATGCATTTTTGCCCCAGGAGCATGTAGGAAGTCCATATGCTAACAGAGCTTTTTTTTTTTTTTTGGACGCAGTCAGCGTGGCCTTGATATGGTACAAGGGAGCACTTAATGCTTTGCTTCAGGACACTTTGACGAGCCTCCAAGACAATACTATAAAACAACGATAATTTGTGAGAAATGAGCCCAGAAACAACTACTTACACTTAGAGGGTTGCTTGGCTAATTGCTATGTTAGCATCACCGTGGGTTTGAGAAGAACAGCACAAAATGGGCAGAGATGGGATTTTGGGTGCCAAAAAATACAAAAAGATATGATGAGGACCAAACAACATGAAGAACTATCTCCTGTTCCAGAGATTCATGGTGAGCGAGGGCGAGGCTTTGCAGCGGGAGACGCTCATGCCCGTCTATGTGGCACGTGAGGATGAACAGCTGCTCTACATGTACAAGGAGGTCAAGCAGGCCGCAGCCATGCGCAACTCCTCCATATTCATCCGAGGTAACAATGAGCGCTACAAAAGACACCATGTCCCCTACATAAACACCAACACATCTTACCTTGTTTCCTCCGGTTGCATCCCTGCCCTGTTTGTCTTGTCGCCCGCAGTCCTTCGCAGCATGGTCACGACGACAGCCTTTCAGATCTTAGTGAGCAACAGCGCCCCCATCAAGGCCCTAACCGACCACACACTTGTCACTCTGGATGTGAGAGACACACACACTCACATATATCGCATATTGAATCCTATTGCACAATGAGTTCATCTGTAGAATGTGCACACATATGTGTGTTTGCCATATTATTTACATTTGTGGGGAGGTTGATTATATGTTGTTATGTTGTCAAATTTACTGGGATAACTGGTTGATCAGTGTTGAACCCAGTTTAACTCTAGGGGGCATCACAGAATAAAGACAGTTTACAGACAGCACCAGGTGGGCCATTTGGATTGTGATCTTGATTGGCCAGACCTAGATTGGTACAATCAGGGTTCCTGCATCTGGATCAGCAGGATCAGTGTGATGTGAAAAATTTGGATTTTGTGATGTGCGTGTGTAATATCACTGCTGTGTCAGGGCCTTCTTCCTGGAACTGGAGAGGACCTGCCCACCATCGTCATCACCGCCCACTATGACGCCTACGGCATGGCTCCGGTGAGTCGTACACACCATGGGGATCCCATCACCACCAGGGTGCTAGTCAGGGTGCTAGTCAGAGACTAACTGATGGTGTGTGTGCATATGTGTGGCAGTGGCTGTCTCATGGCGCCGACTCTAATGGCAGCGGTGTGGTTCTCCTGCTGGAGCTAGCCCGATTGTTCCAGAAGCTCTACAGTAACAGCAGAACCCGACCAAGGTGAGAATGAGAGCGAGACATCAGGCACATCATGGCCGAGTTGCAGTAGGCAGGTTTAACAAACTTAAAAGTAAAATCTCAAACCACAAGATGGAGAAATCTGCCCCTAAATTTCTTACAACGTCAACTAGGAGTCACAAGGACAACAAGAGGGCATTGACGATGGAGGACAGACACCACGATAGCGACATGTAAAAAAAAAGCAAGTGTCTGACATCAGCACACTGGGGTTCGAACTCTTAAAGCTTTCTTAATGCAGTTGAACATTAAAAAACTCAAAGACGAAGCAAATACTGAATTCGAGATGGAGAGTCTGGTTATAAGATATCAAATTCCACCTGTTGTGAGAAACAGTGACAGGTTATTGGTTTAAATTCTGACTCCATTCAGGGACAAACCCAAGGACACAAAGCACTCTCGGTAGAAGGTGAAAATGAAATACAGAAATATAGCCCATACACCTCAACTTCACTTTGCAAAGACTCATCATTTGGATTTATCTATCAGCTTTTTGACACCTTAAAAGACGATCGCTATTTCAGCAGGGAGTACCTTTGACTGCGCCTGCGTTTGTGTGTATTTCTTCCTAGATACTTCTGACTAATTTGCACCCAGGGGACACTGCAAACATGTAAAAGAGATGTTTGACTGCCACAGTCGGTTTCTCTTTTCTGCACAAATATTTTCACCAACAACTAATAATAAATGAATATGAATAACAAATAAAAAATATTATCACCAACATTGTTCAGAGAACCCTGCTGGCTGTTTGTGTTTCAGATATAATTTATTGTTCTCCCTGACTGGAGGAGGGAAATACAACTTCCTGGGGACCAAGCGGTGGATTGAAGAGCATCTGGACCACGCTGGTGAGGCTCAGATGTCTGAGGTCCACCTGTGAGTTGGGGTTGATGTGAGTTAGAGCTTCTCCATGTGGAGCAGAGTCCAGCCTGCTGCAGGACAGCGTGGACTTTGTCCTCTGCCTGGACACGCTGGGCAACGGAGACCAGCTCCACATGCACGTGTCCCGCCCTCCTAAGCCCGACACAGCCCTGCATGCCTTCACCCAGCAGCTGGAGGAGGTACGGGCAGAGGGAGGAAGAGGAGAAGCAGCACCTTCAACCTCCCTTGCTTATTGTTGTTGCCCCTCTGGTTGCAGGTGGTGTCCTCCAGGTTTCCCTCGGTGAAGCTGGAGATGGTGCACAAGAAGATCAATCTGGTGGAGTCCACAGTGGCCTGGGAGCATGAGCGCTACAGTCTGCGTCGGATCCCAGGATTCACTCTGTCTCACCTGGAGGAGGCCAAATCAGGGCTGCGTGGCTCGGTGCTGGACACCATGTGAGTCTCCAGCAGATTGGTGTCCATTGTGAAGATTATCGTTATTTTTCTGTGTATTCAAAAAACAAGCAATGATTTTTTACCCAACTCGTCTTGGCACTGTGATTTGACCCCTCACAGGTCACAGGTGGACTTCAGGAAACTGAAGCGCAATGGTTTGATTGTGGCAGAGACATTGGCACGCTACATGTTCCACCTGTCTGACAAAGTGAGGACAGATAAATTAAAACAAACAAGTGATTTTCACCCGCCTGGCCTCGAACTGCTCATTCATGAATGTTCCATCATTTCTCTGTAGGGTTCACCCAAAGATCTACAGATCTTCAAGGGCCAGCTGGTGAGAATGTCAGTGCTGTCTCCATGTAGAGGAAAGTGTGTCCTCTGATGGCCGATATATAGCATAACAATTTGTTTACTTTGCTTGGTGCCAGTCAGTAATAGTGTATGAGGACATCCTCATCCAACTAGCAGTGATGAAAATTATGTTGAGATATGAAATACTCACCATATTTGTGATCATATCTGTGGAGAAGAACAGATCAAAATGGGCAGGGATTGGCCATCGGGTCCCAAAAAAGACAAAAAGATGTCATGAGGACAAAACAACAAGAAGCACTCCTGTCTCCTGTGTCTTGGTTCAACATTTATACACATTGTTGTCCTCCCCCACTCTCATTTCCAGGACTTCCTGGACAGCCGCATGTCCAGCCTGATGTCCGTCCTCACATTGGTGCCGCGGGCTGCGCAGCTGCTGGACGGGGAACCTGCGCAGCAGCTGCTGATCAGCACACTGGAGCAGGAGCTGAGGACATACCTTCAGCAGGTCCACAGGCACACCTTCCATCAGGACAAGAGGTGAGACAGCGAGTGGAAAGGACACACCACCTGATTGATATAACTGATATAATATTTATCGCTCTGTTAACTAAAAGCTATGCTAAATCATTCCAACACTACACAATAGTCCAATATAATGGTTCCCAACCCCTGAGCCGTGGACCCATACTGGTCCGTGGGTGAAATGGTGCCGGGCTGCACAGAAAGAGTACCTAATTTACATAGTTTCTGTTGACTGATTATCTGTCTCTGAATGATGTTTAATTTTGGAAAATTACCGGATTCTCCCTCTCACATCGTACCATGACTCACTCTCGATGCATGTCAAGATGGTTGCCCCGGTCACATGCTACCTTTTGTCAACCTCTGGTCTTGAACTGTGCTATGGGACTGCTGAATGCGCTAGCAAGTCAAGTTAGCGCAGTCAGCGGTGACAAGCAGCCCGGAAAATTACACAAGCCCATGAGAGTAGGGACGGAGATTTGTTTTTGCCTGCGAGGCGACCATTTATTTCTCTCCAAACTCTCCACAACTGTACAGCCAATAACATAAACCCTTTTCCGTGAGAACATGTAACTTGGAGGGCTACGTTTGCTACATGGCTACACTTTTCGACGGGATACTCACACACACACCCTGCGCCATCACAGGAGGAAGCACAATAACAACAAACAGCTAACAGGACGGGCTGTGGAAAAGTTGTCCGACACATAGCTGGTCCATGGCGCATCAAAGTCTAGGGGCCGCTGCCCTGCTATACCAAGCTTTACAACATTTGATTATATTTGATTTCATCTAATTTGTTTTGATTTTGTTTTATTTTTAATCTTATGTGAATGCAGTTTGGGGGCACTTGTTCTTGAACATTGATTCTTGCCTGCAGGGACCCTGACATCACCTTCTTTGATCAAATGAACCAGCCTGTAGTGATGTACAGGTAAAGTTGTGTGTGTGCAAGTGTGCCCATATCTCTACAATACAAATGCATATTATTCTTTTTGTTTTAACACATGTCTGATATACCTAATTGTGGCTGTGATCAGGGTGAAGCCTGCGGCCTTTGACCTCTTCCTGGGAGGCTGCATCGCGGCCTATCTGGGGATTGTTTATTATGCTGTGCAGGTTTGTCAGACGCTCACAAGGTGACACTGCACAACTCCAAGGAAAGAGGAAGAGTGTGATAAGTGTGTGTGTGTGTGCGTGTGCGTGTGCGTGTGCGTGTGTGTGTGTGTGTGTGTGTGCATGCATGTCTGTGTCTCCTCTATTCTTGCAGAGTTTTGGCTTTCTTTACACAACACTGAAAGCAGTGGCCAAGTCCAAAAAGCGCTGAGGGAGAGGAGGAAGAGGAAGAGGAGCTCTGCTTCCTCTGCTGGGTCACATCTTTTTTTACCTGAGAGATATTTCCAGAAAAATAAACACGTAAAAGACACAGACTTTGCCTGATTTGATTGATACACCACAACGATATGTTGCCATGGATTCTGCCGACCTCCTGTTCTAGGTCTTTTGGCGAAGGTCAGTGTGGTTGTGAACAGGGGAAACAATGTCACAGGACTCGCGGAACTAGTGGAAACACAAAGCCCCCCCTGCTAAGCCTGGAGAATAATTGATGAAGGCAGTGAACAGCAGTGACGACTCCTGGTGCGGGGCAGAGGCAGTGGCGGTGGAGGGTGCAGGAAATCTCATGGCCGCCTTTCATAAGCACCACTTGTGCAGATGGATGAGGATGAATGTGTTTGAATTGTGAGGCCGACGCAGCTGCTGGAGGTGTTTGCCCAAAGGAACAAGGACACTCCGAGCAAGCCCAGGTGTGTGTGTGTGTGTATCTCAGCAGGGGGCCCACGGCTTAGGGGGGATTACAGAGCGAGTGCTCAGGTAGCACAGGCAACTGTTATGGGTCAGCAGGGACGTTCTCAGCCTGGACCTGCTGAGACCTGCCGAGAACATCCCAGAATTCATTGGCGTGTGTCTATAGTAATATATTAAATATAAGCGTTTATGACTTTGCCTGTTATTTCAAATTATGCTGTACACTGTGGGATGATAGAATAAAATAAAGCTGATTTAGATAAATTGAATTGAATTAGAACTTACTTTAAATGAATAAATGAATAAATAAATAAATAAATAAATAAATAAATAAATAAATAAATAAATAAATAAATGAATGAAATGAAATGAAATGAAATGAAATGAAAAGAAAAGAAAAGAAAAGAAATAAAATAAAATAAAATAAAATAAAATAAAATAAAATAAAATAAAATAAGATTTCACTCCCCTCAAATTCACTTTTGCAATGACAGGTCCACAGGGTGGGAATTTTGTTGTTTTGATGATTAACCATAATAGAAAACAATATCAATCCCATTGCACTTTATGTACAAGCATTTACATCTCAGTCACAAGGAGTTTTCAGATTTAGAAAAATAC